>JACXGK010006820.1:13581-27523 GCA_016801125.1 Novumbra hubbsi | reverse complement strand
TGTGCAGTTTGAGTGTGGAACCCTAGGATGTGTATTGCTCACCATCTCTGCTGTTCTCTGTGCAGTTTGAGTGTGGAACCCTAGGATGTGTATTGCTCACCATCTCTGCTGTTCTCTCCAGATCTATCGACATGTAAGTGTTCCCAGACACTAGGCATTAGGATGGAGCGTGTACAGTAGACATGCATTCAGTCACTACTTTCCCACGCCAGACCTGGGACAGTGGATGAACTATCTTTGTAACCCTCATCTGCTCTTCCTCAGAGTTAAAGGTGATATGGACGTCCCCACTACCGCCCTTATTGGAGCCCATGGATACTGTACACAGGTGGGTTTCCTGAATACTGTACACAGGTGGGTTTCCTGAATTCTGTACACAGGTGGGTTTCCTGAATACTGTACACAGGTGGATTTCCTGAATACTGTACACAGGTGAGTTTCCTGAATACTGTACACAGATGTGTAACCTTGAGCAATCAAAGATCTGCTGCTGATTCTAGTGTCCTACCTTCAGGTTGTACTGAACTTTGGGTATTTGAATGTTAACTGTTCATGTCATTCATTCCATAGGAGTTGGTCAATTTATTGCTGTGTGGACAAGCTGTTTCAAATGTCTTCGATGACAATATGGAGCTGGATTCAGGCAATGGAAACCTGACCCTTCTCAAGGGGATAAGCAACTGCTGTGACATTGGACTGCTGTCTTTATTTGAACATTATAATATCTGCAAGGTAAGAACACGTCATAGTACATCTGCTATTTCAAATATAGTTATCATCCTTTTGGATTGTCAAGACAAATGTATTTATGAAGCACTCAACTGCTGTACAATCAAACAAAAAGTGTCTAGGACAGCAAAAGTAAAACTATGAATAACACATAACTAACTAATTAAATATATATATACATAGGACATGACAGACATAAACACAACTTTAAGAAGAAAAGATTGATCTTACGCTGGGATTTAGAAATGCCCCTACTAGTGGAAGACATAAAGGTAGGCAATTCCACAACTTTGGAGCAGCGACAGAAAAGACCCAGTCTCCATTAAACTATAATCTAACACACAATCAATTGGTTGGAAGACCTAAGGGTCCTTGAGGAAGAATGGTGGATAAGGAGGTCAGAAATATAGGAAGGTGGTAATCCATGTAGCACATTGAAAACAAATGAAAGACCTTAAAATAAAAAAATCTATCCTATATTTAACAGGTAGCCAGTAAAAGGAGAGGCCAGAACAGGAGTGATGCCCTCTCTCTGAACGCATTAACAACCATTTTTAGCTAGCCAGTATTTTCCGTTTCTAAGACAATCAGTGAGGGATTTCAGGGATTTCTTGTTACCACGTTTCAGGGGAAGGTATCACTGTGTGTCATCGGTATAGCAATGGTAAGATATCTATTTCTATTCTATTTCTGAAAGATGGAGAAAGTTGGAGCCCAAGGGAAGCATATATAATGAAAATAAGATAAGGCCTAGGACAGAGCCTTGAGGTACCCCACAGGTGATTGATGCAGAGGAGGAGAAATTCCTGATCTTTACAGAATATGAAGTAAACAGCTTTAGGGCAGTAGTCTGAATGCCAACTCCTAGCTTAAGATGATCTAGAAAGATGGTATGCTCAATCATGTCAAAGGCAGCACTTAGATCAAGCAGAATATATATAGCACCATTTTCATTGTCCCTAAACAACTATTAATCATTCGACACATGGGAAGAGCTGACTCAATGCTATGGCATGCCCTTAAACCCGACTGGAATTAATCCAGAATATGATGTTCATAAATGGTAACATGCATTCAACATGCATGAGTTCAACAACTAAATAGTTCCATGGAAAGATTAGAGATTTTGGTTTAAAGATTTCCAGTTCCTTCAGATATCATCTTCTTAACATTCTGGACGATGTGCTGCTGTTTTTAAGGTTGGCTCAAATCTGAAGAGTCCTAGGTTCCCCATCTGGGTGGTGTGCAGCGAGAGCCACTTCAGCGTGCTCTTTGCTCTGCAGAAGGAACTGCTGAGTGAGCGGTGTGCCGTCCGGGAGTTTGACCTGTACTACTACGACGGCCTGGCCAATCAGCAGGAGGAGATCTGCCTCACCGTCTGTATGTATGGGACCCTGGGGATCAGGGTTGGGTTGATCACCTTGACAACTAAACACACATGGTGGCATTTTGGAACAATGTGGGCTAGGTTGGATGTGATCAGGACTTTAATTTTGTAGGTTGAGCGATAATACTACTACTCATAATTCATATCAAATTAATGTTACTTAACAATTATCAAAAATGTGTGTGATGTTTATTTCCAGCTGTTCCAGGTGCCTCAGGAATGTCTTCCGGCTCCCAAGATGTTGACACTGACCTCGTTCCTCCTCTTGAACACTGCATAAGGACCAGGTGAGTTCATTCCTTCCCCTTCTAATCACTAGAAACTCACCTTTCAGGCATCCCATGCTAATCCCATAGAAATGAACTAAAGAGTTCTTAGTCACACAAAGGATTTTGATTGGCCCAAGCGGCTGGTTCATTTGTGGGGAATAACATGTTAACAGCTGACTAACTAGGATTCTATGTATTTCCTTTTTATTGATGTGTTACTGTTAGTGAAATGTGTATTATTGCCTTGACTGGCCCCTATTAAATACATTACATTTCAGACTCTGATACTTGTTTTGTGTTTTCCTAGATGGAAAGATGCCATTATCAGTTGGAATGACACAGAGCCAATCCTCTGATTGGCTAGTGGATGGAGGGTGAAGACTAGTTGACACAAGGCCTATTCCTTGGCTGGTTACACAAACTATACCGCAGTGTTTGCACAGCGTAAATAGATGTACTTTCAGATGAATATCTGGATATTATGTGTTCTCAACAACCAAAGTGACATGATGGCAGTAGGTATCAGAAAGGTTAGAACATCTGACCTGGAACCAAGAGGTTGTAAAATCGAATCCCCTCTTCGACAGATTAAAAACCTGTTCTGTCCCTAAGAAAGCTGGTGAACCCTAAATGGTTCCAGGTAAATGAGAATGTGATGCAGGACATGTTGACTTGCCTCATACCCAGACATGGTTCTTAACAGTATGCCTTGATTGGTCAGACTGACATGCGGCTTTCATGAAATTGGTTATAATTTATTACACTACCCATTATGCATTATTATGAATATCCATCAAGTATCTCCTAAATAACATTTATACATACCTTACCTTATTATTTTAGAAATGGACATGCTGTGGGTATCTTGTCTTGTTGTTACTTTTATTAAGATAATGCTGTCAATGAAGTGGTTTCATTTGGTCTTCTGTTAACTGCAAATAGTCATGCAATACCTTCATTGTACTCTTGCGGCCGCTGTTGAGTTGTAAATTGATTTTTAACACTTAACTTGTACTTGGTATGATTGACATATCCATTGACAAAGATATGGATGTTTTTTTTCTTCTTAAAATAAATCAGTGGATTATGTTACAAATATAATCTATTTTGTTAATTTATTTAGAGCATTGTAACAGATTAAGTTACTGAGAAATTCTAAATTATGTATGAAGGTATTTCTTATTTCAGAAGAATTCAAAAACCGGGCTTTATTCCATTTCCCAATCATCTGTTTGCAATCCATTGAAGTTGGATTGATTGCAGTAACGTCTCCACACACCACATGTTCGGGTTAAGGGCTGCTTTAACGTTGGCCTCTAGCCAGAGCAAAAGCTTGATCTTAAACTCTTAACTTTAGGATGCTTCTCAACCTAGGGTCAAACTCATTTCACACACATTGTTAACATATGTCAGGTATTTTCAAATGAGAAAAGGGTGATGTATTTGTGAATGTACAATTTGCCTTTTCCAAATCCTTTCATGTATTTATTTATTTAGTAATTTATCTTTACATGTATCTGTGTCTTTAAAGGGAAAGTGCAGTTTAAACATGATTTTCAGATTTTTCTAGTCCAAATAATTCTGCGTAATATAATTGTAGAATGTTAGTCCCTGTTTTGTGTAAATCCTGCAATTTCTGATTTAATTATTATAGACCAGGGGTCTCCAAACAGTTCCACGGAGGGCCGAGTGTCTGCAGGTTTTAGTTTTTTCCTGTAAATTGGTTCCAGGTTCAGACCTAAATAACCAGATGAGGGTAGACCTAACCAATCAGTGACATAATTAATCAATCAAGTACAAGGTGAGAATGAAAACCTGCAGACACTCGGCCCTCCGTGGAACGGTTTGGAGACCCCAGTTATAGACCAATGAATTTTCTTGTCCTTATGGGGGTTGGCTCTGGACAGTCAAATCAGCTGTATGTAAATATTTTAATTGGTTTTCTGATTCCAAAAGAGGACCAAAGGAGGTTCAGGGGAATTATTATTTCAAATCTGCTTAGAAATTGCTGTAATTAGACATTAAGTGACTTAAATAAAATGACGAAAGCAGCGTGGGTCTTCAAATATACGTGTCACATCATAATCATCCATTTCTCTTCTTTTAGGGCACAAAATGGCTTCAGCATTGATTGTGAAACATTGTTCAGATGGAACCTGACAGATCTGGGATGTGATGCAAGCAGGGCGGGGGTGGGAGAAGGAGAGGGTTGCCAACACCTCAACCCCTGGGGAGGAGAAAGCGCTGGCGCAGAGACAGAGCCTTGTCACCTTTATTTATTGTGAACCTTGCATTGTGTCCCAGGTCTTGTTTCACTAACAACTCAGCAGGCTCAGTGTTACCAGAGTAACCACGTTGAGGGGTCAACATCAAGGCAAAAAAAATACTACTAGTAATGGAAGTAGAGTGAAAAGCAGGGATTTCCTCTCCATCTGATCTCAGCTTTCTAAAATGGAGGTCAGGAGGATTTCCAGATGCTAGCAAAGGTTCAATCCTTAAAATCAGATCAGTGCTTAACAGTGAGAGGTATCCATCCTGGGTTTACATCTCTTCAGCACGTAACGGCAGTTGATGTAGGTTCTCCTGATAATGCTTGATGTGTTAGTCATCGTGTCCGGATGTGTGCGTTCACAACACAAGATACCGTGGATTAATCACGAGGCCACGCGAAATGAATCGCGGAGCCCCCTGACAGAAACGTGTGTGGGCATCTCGAAGATGTCATGCAGCGATCTACATAAATATAGCATTAGCTGTAAATGAAAGTGTTTTTGCCCACAGGCCTTAAGGATTTTTTTAATTGGATTAAAGGTTTACGTTTTGCTGCAGATAAATAATATTTTGGCTGATTTCTAATGTACGTCACAGGTGGTGTCACATGCAGTCACACGCAACCAGGGTTATAATTTATTACTGAGGAAATAGTACGGTAGTTTGTCTGTAATGCTGTTGAGTAGATACAAAAAAATGGTAACCTAGAGAAAGAAGATTTCATCAGTCTGGAGGAAAGTTATAACCGCTGAGTCTCTCCGCCGGGGAGTAATAAAGTGCCATTTTACCGTTCTGCGCTGATGGTGCCACTGACCATGTCATCACTGAGGGCCAACACCACCCAGAAGAACAGCACCTCATTCCAAATAGAATCAGGAAGGCAGTGTTATTTCGTTCCCCTCTCTGGCCACGTCCCAATCGGACCCCTGTTACCTAAATGTAGTGCACCAATGTTGTGCTATGGCCCACGGTGCTGTGGTTGAGCGTAGGGCTCTGTAAAGGGAGTAGGGTGCCAATGAGGATGCTGCCTGGTCCTCCTGGCCCTTCAGACAGGATATAACCTGGCTTTGCCTCTGTTTATCTCCGTGCCTCTCGTGGGAGGCGATGGGGGGCTGTGTGTGATTGTGTTAGGGCCTTCCCACACTCCTTCCCAGGGGGCATCTTCTGTCTCCTCCCTTAAGCTGTGTTGTTTGTCTCCAGATAAGTGATATCCTCCTCAGATTAGGGCCTGGTGTCCCTGCCCACCCACCGGCAGAGGACGGGTTCCCCAAACGTGTCTCTGGGAGGACCCACCCCGTATTTATAGCTCCCTAATCCTCTTATGCTGCTGGCACATCCACCAAACCGCGCCAGGGATAATTGTGCCGGGTAACCATGATACAGCAAGGAAGATCATCATGATCGATGGTGCCGTAGATGATCTAAAAATATGACGTACGTTTGGTTGTGTGGAATGGTCCGTTCTGTGGTTTGGTTATTGGTTCTGTCTTTTCTAAAAGTGTGTTCACGATGTGTTTGGTGATGGGGGACGTGATTTGTGAAAAGCCAATGGTATCATGGAGGTTCAGGCCCCCTCAGGACCAGTGAAACTGACATCCATTTAGATGGAATTGTAAATATTATACCAATCATTCCTCTGGGGAAAATAACAAATGTGGCCACAGGAAATGTAGTTAGAGAGCATTGATGTCCACTTTTGAAATCTCTAGAAGTAAGGGCCACTTTTCAAAGTGAGCTGTGACACAGTCATGAAACATTTGCTGCAGTGCCTTTAGAAAGTCCGCACCCCATTCAATTTGACTTTACGGTGCTTCAAAGTTTGATGCATTATACATGTGGATACTTTCCCCTCAGTTATCTACACATTGTACTCCAGGGGGATTTTATTGTTTAATTATATATTCAAAATACAAAACTATAATACCCTAATTGGTTTCCTTAGGTGCTCTGCTGTAGCATTGTTCATTTGAAAGTTTAACATCTGTCCCAGTTTCAGTTTCGTTTTTACAAAGGGCAGCAAGTTTTCCTCTGGACTTTTCTGAACATTGATCCATTTTGCCATAGTCCCTGATGATGAGAAACACCCCCATAACATGATGCTGCCACCACCATACTTCACAGTAGGGTGTTCTCAGGTTGTGCTGTGCTGGGCCTCTTATTGGCCTCATTTAGGCCAATAAATCCCAATTTTGTTTTGTCTGACAAAACCACAGACAAAAACTAAAATGTTGCAACATGTGGCAACAGAATTCCAAAAGGATCATATGTGGGCTTTTATAACCCCTGAGGTATTTTTAAAGCTAATTGATGATCATGGTTGTTTGCTTTGCAGTTCACTATTCAATAAAACAAGAGAGGGAACCTGCAGAACTAATTAATTTATGCCTTCATTTTGGTATTCAATCATGTATTGCAAATAACCCTGTGTTTATTGTGGAACCAGGATGAAATAGAACAGCTTTTTGGCACAAATGTAATTGATCAAGAGGTTAGATATTTCTTTCCATGTAAGCTCTAGTGAAATAAAGGAAGGTTACTCAGAAGAGATCCTATTGTTTTGGTGGACTTTCTCCAGCTGATGTCACAAATGATATTGCACTCAATAGAGACATGCGGGTGTGATAATTGTGGACTTGTAATGTTTGGCCAAGTGCATATTTGTTTAACATTCAGTGATTCCAGTGTTCCTTGTGTATGTTTTTCATGACATTAAAATCGAGTTGGTGACATATTTGTCAGAGTAAGACGATAGGAAACAATAGAAACAGGAATATAAAATTACTTAAGAGTTGTGCTTTTATTTCATTTTACAAATATTGAGATACAGTAAATATAAATACTTTTTTTGGCAACGTGAGAAGACTTGTATTTGGAATATCTTATGGCTTCATTTTACAAATGTATGCATATTCAACAATTTTAGCTATATTAAGTCTCTGCATGCAAATATGTCTGATATAGTGAAATGGCATTCATAGTATGATGTAGTGAACTGGCATTCATAGTCTGATATAGTGAACTGGCATATTCATAGTCTGATATAGTGAACTGGCATTCATAGTATGATGTAGTGAACTGGCATTCATAGTATGATGTAGTGAACTGGCATTCATAGTCTGATATAGTGAACTGGCATATTCATAGTCTGATATAGTGAACTGGCATTCATAGTCTGATACAGTCCACTAGCATTCAGAGTTTGATATAGTTCCATTTCAATATATAAAGAGCATTTCCCTGCATTTGCCTTTTTATTTATAGATTCCTCCGTTGTTGGGTTTATGTGCACTGTTTAGCCTATTTTTAAATGTTTTATTATTATATTAGCCTAGATTTTTTGTACCAGTGAAATGGTGTAGAATAATGTAATTAAATCCTGAATGCTGATTGGGTAATGGCTGTGTTTTATGAGACGGCATACTGCAGGTCTACAACGTTTAATTATTACACTTCAGGTAACACTATTACAGCGTAAAATTTAGCTTTGTATTCATTACACCACGACAATCAACGTTTATTTTTTCTAAAGTTTGAACACATTGATTAAGCATTGAATTAAGATAGTTAGCCAAATCAACTCTAGCAAAGCACTGGCCATGTAGAGGAATGTTTGTGCACATTTCCCTAAAGGGGGCGCTAAAGGCCAATTCGAGGCTTAGCTCAAATGCCACTATATCGATTTTGACTCAGTGTTGATTTTTCTTGGTTCAGTATCAAATGAAGCTTATCTGCTGGGCTTGGCCTTTGTTGTACAAGACACCTAAATGACAAAATACTCATGTACAACCTTTAGAGAAATATGCAGTTATCCAGATGCATATTTATCACACACCCCATTTCCCGTTTGGTGTTCACATAGCTGCCTACTCACACATGGCAGGATATTGCAAAATGACTTTGGTGACTGATTACTAATCAACTAGAAGTTGTTTTGTTTACTGGCATTAACTTGACAAGTTATTGTAAACAGACAGATATTTTACAGAAGGGTTTAAAAAAGTATGCATGCTGGTCAATGTGAAAGACCATCAAGTCAGAACCCAGACCAACCACTGAGGTTCGTTTGATCGTTAATAATAACAATGATACACAATCTGACCAAATAGTATGTACAATTAATATAAATATAAAATGGATTAATTAATATGTACTGATTTCATTGGTCATGTGATGACTGTTTTTGCTTCTGGCTTAGAACCAGACAAGGATAAATCTCTTTTGCAGACTGTTCGGTTTGAGTTGTTTATATTTCTGCTGTCCACATTTCCATGATTGCAGAGATAAACATCTGCCTGTGATTTTGAAACCAAGTCAGCTCCATAAATGAGCCAATTCAGTAATGTCATGGCTAACACACTGAGGACTTGACAGAAGTAACCTGCTCATTTGTCAGATGAATAAAAGTTAGATAATTGTTTTCCTTAATTCCGGATATCTACCCATCAGTATAGACCTTACTGAAAGTGACCAAAAGACATTTCATTATTGTGTTTAAGGGATTGACTGGCTAAAGTTCGGATGATAAAGCATCATCCTATTGATCTTCCTGTTTCCCATGTACACTACTTTAGCCAGAGCCCATATTAGTGCACCCTTTTGGGACACCGGTGGTTCCTTCTCAGAGACGTTTCCCTTAAAATGCTATTCCAGAATAATTTCAAAGTTAACGTGCTTCAATCATTTTTATTGTTCAGTAATGCAGGGCATTGTCACCATCATCATTCAACATGTTTTCATTGTTTGAAATCAGTCAAGTGCCAAATTAAATGGAGACATTGAGGGTGAAGGGCTGGTCCAGACCTGGTGGCAGGGCCACGTAAGAATGTAATACCAACAAAGCAAATCATATTCAGTGAGATGAATTTACACATGATGAGAAAAAAAACCTCTTCATTAGATGAGACTGTTACAAATATAATAATATTTCTGTATCATGGTAACTTATTATATACATGCCATTTCAATAAATAAGTGTATTCAATATTAAATAAATGTTTTCGTTAAAAAAAGCATGAGGATAGAAAGCTAATCTATTTGACATAGCCACTCCAGCATCTGTTGGTGATACACACCCAGTACTAACGACAGAAATAGAAAACGCTAGAAACACTTAGAATACCATGTGAATGTGGCTGCTGTGACTTGAAGGCACTTCCTTGGCAGAACATAGAACCCTCTTTCAATACTTTGAACCTGAAACACAGAAACATTCCAGTATAAACATGACATCACTGTGAAGATGACATCACTGTGAAGATGACAGGCTGTGACTGTGAACATGACATCACTGTGAAGATGACGGACTGTGACTGTGAACATGACATCACTGTGAATATGACAGGCTGTGACTGTGAACATGACATCACTGTGAACATGACAGGCTGTGACTGTGAACATGACATCACTGTGAACATGACAGGCTATGACTGTGAACATGACATCACTGTGAAGATGACAGGCTGTGACTGTGAACATGACATCAGTGTGAACATGACAGGCTGTGACTGTGAACATGACATGAACATGACATGACTGTGCAGATGACATCACTGTGAAGATGACAGGCTGTGACTGTGAACATGACATCACTGTGAAGATGACACAGGGGGAATATTCCTTGAATGTGAAAATGAATTGCTTTAATTGTTAGAATAGTAGAATCTCTTATTTAGAAGAGAGACATTCACAATTCGTGTCCCTGGCTTAGTGATGTCATCTAGATTATCTTTGTATCTGTCTACTAAATAAAATAAAATGTATTTTCTTATTAAATTAGACAAAACCATCTGTGTTCTTCAAACGATGTCTCTACCTGCCAAGGAGTGACAGTCTCAGGTGACAAACTTAGGCTGAAATGTACAAACTTTCAGGTAATAATCAGGACGTCACCAGTGTAAAAACAGCCAAAGGACTTCACATTATTCCAATGTGGAAATGTTTGACCACCAGACTGTTGCGTGTCAGACCCATGACGTCTTGACATTGACAATGTCCTGATTGTAAAACAATGCTTTTGCTACCTGTGCTTTTTGCCTTAAACACATTTTTGGGGGAATGATTGAATACGTATTTTTGCATTTGAGCCATAGTATGGACTTGTGTGCTTGTCTTAATTCTCAGAAATATATTTGCTCTTCAGCACTTCCTTAGAGATTAAAGTTTAAACTACCCTATATTGTTAATGGCATTATATTATTCTAAGGACCAGATGAATCAATCAATTCATCTAATAGGCTCTTTAAGTTATTTTAGGTCTTCCTGTTAAGTCTCTTCTTAACAACCCTGTCTCAGCAGAGTGACCTCTCATTAAGGTTCGGACTGGAGCAAATGAAGAGTAAAACACAATGACGACTGCAGAAACTGAAAAACAGCTAATGTGCCAGCCCACTCAATTCTCCAATCAAAATGACACTCCAGCTAAAGTGGAGCTTGTAATGGGCTATTCGTGGAAGGCTTTATTCATGTTAGACCATCTTAAGACCTGTAGATGACATCAGCTGACATTGAGTCAGTTTTAAGTGCGCCTGAACATATGTGGCGAACAGAAGTCCCTGCTGTCTTCAGAATGGTCAGGTAGAGACAATAGACAAGACCATCCAGTCACTCCTGATTCACTGTGTGACCATGCAGAGAATGTCTGACGCCGTATGACTCAAATGTTAAAACACACTTGGTTTCACTTCATAATTACCCTTTTTCTAATCACATTCTTACGATATCTTGCTCACATCTCAGCGTTCCAAGTATTTTGGAAACAGGGTTGTAGATCAAATGTAAATGTTTTTGTTTTCCTAAAGACTAAGCCAGACAGCAATCACGCATATTTTTTTTTTACAAACGCTGTAGGTGCTTTTAGCACAGTATCACCTCATCTTTACCAAAATACAGTTGGAAACAAAGGGAATAATAACATTCTCATGCCCATATGAATGTAGAAAGAAACCTCCCAGAAAGCATGCATATGACTACACCAATAATATGTTTTATGCTTACAGATCACTTGCAGATGTCACAGACATAAATTATCAACCAATAATGTATTTCTTTCTATGATAGGTATCACGCAATCAAAATGGCTGGTCAGAGAATACAGCCAATTATTCTTAAAGAGCAGTGGCTTTCCAACTGCAAATCTTTTTCGAATGTACAAGCACTGACTTAAAGCAACTTCGTTGAGCTGCTTCATTGTACTTACTACTACTGAGTTGCCACAGGGGGGAAATCAATATAGAGTAATGCCTGCAAAAGCTAAATAACCCCTGTGGCATTTTAAAACCAAAAAGGAATGTACTCACATGCAATGTCTACGACTGTGCGCAGAGTGGACTCATCGCTAACCGTGTTAGCAATCTGGCACATCTTTTGTAGACTGTAAAATGAGGCAGACAACATTTTTATTAGTACTGGTCTGTGGTTTCGATTTGCTGTCTGTCGTTGTCCATCTATGCAATAGATTAAATACTTAAAGACAGGTATAGATCTTGTTTCCTGAAACCAATTTGAAGGCTTTGAGTTCATTGTCAGTAGACAGCGGTTTTCCAAAACCAAAATACTTTAGTTGCAAATGGAAACACTTTCTTTATTACTGCCCAGACGATTGTTACTTCAAAATAAAACCAAGTACCATTTTGCACTTTCATGATGTTAACGTGCACAATGAAGGGGTTCATTATGTCCTGCAGAGGCCAGTTAGTGAAGGATCACAATTTCAATGCCAGTGTTTGATTCCCATGGGGAACAGTTCAGAAATGTATGACATACCAACACAACACATATATACATTAAATTAACTACAATTTATGGAACACTTATATCTCCTTGAATGAAATATATTGAAGATATAAAATATTTACAGCATATTGTGTAATTTGTTGGGAACAAAATGATGTAACCATGGTGAATAGAAACCAAAATCACCAACCAAATGAGGGCTGGATTCAAACTAAAAAATCTAAAGAAAACAATTAAAATCCCAGGCTGTTCTAACCCGCATAACTTTCATCACAGTAACTGATAATGCGCCTGTATGCACTCCCGACAACATCTGGACACGCTCCTTATGAGACGGAGGATGGTTTCCTGGGGGATCTCCTCCCAGACCTGGATCAGGGAGCTCCTGGACAGTCTGTGATGCTGCTTGGCCACGCCGGATGCACCGATACATAACGTCTCAGAGGATCTCAATTGGATTCAGGTCTGGGGAACATGAGGGCCAGTCAATGGCATCAATGCCTTCATCATCCAGGAACTGCTTGCACATTCTGGCCACATTGTCCTGCAGCTGTAGAAACCCAGGGCCCACTGCACCAGTAGAAACCGAGGGCCCACTGCAGCAGTAGAAACCCAGGTCCCACTGCAGCAGTAGAAACCCAGGTCCCACTGCACCAGTGCAAGGTGAGACGACGGGTCTGCAGGTTGGTTACAACAGTCAGGGTGCCGTTAGCCAGCATGTGGAGGTCAGTGTGACCTTCCAAGGACACGCCTCCCCAGACCATCCCACCGCCAGACGGTCCTGCTGGATGATGGTGCAGGCAGCATCAGGTTCACCTCGGTGTCTCTAGACTCTGGATGATGGTGCAGGCAGCATCAGGTTCACCACAGGGTCTCTAGACTCTGGATGATGGTGCAGGCAGCATCAGGTTCACCACGGTGTCTCTAGACTCTGGATGATGGTGCAGGCAGCATCAGGTTCACCACGGGGTCTCTAGACTCTTTCACATCTGTCACATGTGCTCAGTGTGAACCTCTCATCTGTGAAGAGAACGAAGCGCAGATGGTGGACCTGCCAATTCTGTTGCTCTGTGGCGAATGCCAATCAAACTGCACAATGCTGGGCTGTGAAAACAGGTCCCACTAGAGGATAATGGGCCCTCATGCCACCCTCATGGAGTCCGTTCCTGGCAGTTTGGTCAGAAACATGTGTACCAGTACCCCACTGGAAGCAGTCAGCATGACATGTGTACCAGTACCCCGCTGGAGGCAGTCAGCATGACATGTGTACCAGTACCCCGCTGGAGGCAGTCAGCATTACATGTGTACCAGTACCCCACGCTGGAGGCAGTCAGCATGACAGGTGTACCAGTACCCCGCTGGAGGCAGTCAGCATGACATGTGTACTATACCCCGCTGGAGGCAGTCAGCATGACATGTGTACCAGTACCCCGCTGGAGGCAGTCAGCATGACATGTGTACCAGTACCCCGCTGGAGGCAGTCAGCATGACATGTGTACCAGTACCCCGCTGGAGGCAGTCAGCATGACATGTGTACCAGTACCCCGCGGGAGGC
>JACXGK010006820.1:0-13481 GCA_016801125.1 Novumbra hubbsi | reverse complement strand
CTGAACATCATGTCGTGATGTGTGGGAAGAAACAAATGTGTTTTTCTGTAACGGAACGGTTTGGGCATACTCCATCAAAACAGGACGTCCTGTATACCTGTCAGAAAAACTTGAATGCCGATTGGCCAGCTTACTCTCTGCAGTAGTTTTTTTTAAATGGTCTGTTAGAAATTCTGTTTTTCTTCTCCAATTGAAGCTCTTGCCACAAACAAGGATACAGTAGGATAAGTCAACAACAATATTAGATTTCTATAGGGAAAACAGACTGAGACCTGGATCTCTTGAAGCTCTGGCCTGTGTAACATGTTTACATGTACAGAACACAAAAAACATGTTTACAATTACATTTCAAAACAAGGACATACAATTCAACAAACACAACCACAGACAACATCATATTGATCTTCCATTAGTTTTTAAAATAGGCACCAGAGTTAAGTTTGGTCTGGAGTTTATTCCACAGATTAAGAGCAAAGTTAAAAGTAAGATGTTTCCGGTTAATATTGTCAAACGAATGAACATTCCTAAAGAAAGAACATATTTAACATATATAAGGAATGTAAAAATCGTTTAAAACAAATTATTTCTCAGTTATATTTCACGCTAATTACACTACCCACAATATACTCTATAGGTGGAATGAATCTACTGTATGATTATTCATCCGTTCTAGAAATATTCAACCACACAAACATGTGATTTATAATAATAAAGAAAATCATGAGGACATAATTAAATCCAGCCAGTCAACGTTTCAAAGCCATCCAAGGGAGTATTTCTCCATTCTTCCCCCCTAGCCTGAGTTTGGTTCTGGAGGCCAGAGGGAGGGGAGAAGGGTGGATTGGCTCAACAATTACACGTTTTCTTCATTGAAAAGGAACAAAACGCAAAGAAAACAGGTGAGCGAAGCCAAACGAAACATAAAAAAATCTGACCAAAGTTTCACTGAAATGAAATTCAGTTGTTTGTGAGGCGTAAATACAAACTGCTCTAATTCACTGATTCAAAATGGAGGCAGAGATGCTGCTGAAACAGTGCTGAAACAGTTCAGATCAAGCACCAAATTAAGCTACCTTAATATCATGTTCCAAGATACTTCTGACCAAATGTAAAAAAAAACTCTGGTGGAACCATTAGTCAAGGTTAGCGTTTAGCTAATACAGAATTTGCCAACTTCTAATGGTTCTAGAGTCAGGATCATTATGGTTCAAGCGACACGCTAATACGGTCTTACCATTAGGCTTTTATGGTTCTAGATTCATGCTCAAATGTTTCTAGTTTCAGGTTTATATGCACTGGGCAAGTTTCCTGCTATCTGAGTTCACTGCGCAGTGACTGACATCTTTTAACTATTTATCAAGGACTATTAGAGGCAACATGATTGTTAGGTAGATCTGTTAAGTTTATCTATTAGTACTATGTGTTAATTGACTCATTGCCATTGAGTCCATGTCTTTCATAAAGTTTATTTCTACTGTTTTGAAATACTTTGAATATAATGACACCAGAGAGTTTGTATAGTGCACCTATTTCATACTTGTTCTAACAGAAAGCCATTTATACTACCTTTAATATTCACTCATGACGGTCTTCAAGTGTACTTCTTTAGCTCAGAACTTTTGATTTGTGTAAAAAACACAAATGTTTCTATTTTTAAGTCCTATCAATAACAGATCTGGGACCTGGCTAGAATATGTCATAAAGCAGAAACATGATTTATAAACCAACATTACTGACCACGAATACAGACAGACACCATAATATGACAGGAAAGATACATACATGCTGGTGTTGAACAATCTCTTGTGTTGTGGTAGACTCTGTGAAAGTGTGTTCTGCATTCCGACGAGAACTTGACTGGTCCTGCTTGAAAAGAAACGTTCTCATCAGGAATTATGTTTTTCTATATTTCAAGAGCAGTGCTGAAGTGGATACGATTTGCCATTTACAACAACATCAGAAGCACAGACATTTTGGAACAAGACTGTGCAAAGTAGCAATCAAGAAACCCTTTCATCAAGACTATATACCCGTTCACCAAGCCAGAACAAAGTTCAATTCAATGTTGATTTAATAGATTTTGACAGCGGTTTCCGTACCTGTGAAATGCTTTATGAACTTGTCCTTCAGGAGTTTGTCTCTTGGGACAATATCTAAAAAAATAAAAAAACATTTTTTTAAAGTTAGCAAGTGGCAAAAAAAAGTTAAATCCATTGGGGGAAACTTTAATTTCAGTTGAGATATTAAAGAACTGAGAAACGTTTTACATAATGGGCAAACAACACATTTTTAACTCAGACTTCATTGGAATAGAACAGCAGGAGATGTCATGCACATTCATTGTACTTGGCAGACGGATACACCTTTATCAACAAAAGAATAACAAAGACACATGTGTAAACAGCTTGGGAAACCCCTTTGGCCACAGGTACATTTTTTAATATTACACCATACATGTAAGTGTTGGTCCCTTGTTTCAGATGATTTCTTCCTAACGCAGAAAGGAAAGTGATTAAACCCGGTGATCATTACACAGGAGCACCTTGAGCTGGGGGCAGTTGGGGTTCTGACATGTGATTTTAAAGAACAATGGTACCAGCCTGGTACCCAAACATCTCCCATCCTCATCGGGGAGGTGACCCCAAATAACATTTCTGAAAACTGTCAGAAACCATCACAGGAAAGCTCATCTGCATCCTGTGTCCCTCACCAGGGTCTCGAGTTGACTCCTGTTCAAGACCATCCTGTTGGAACTGTTCTGACAGTTGCTCAGTAAAATCTTTGAAAATGTTGTGTGTATACATTTGTTCAGTGTATTGAGCTGTGTTTGAGACCATGTAAAGTGAGACCAAGTCAAAACCAAGAACGAAGCAAAACAAGAGTGAGTCAAGACCAAGACCGACAAACCTAATTCTGTAACAATAAGCACTTTTTTACATAACAATTTTATTTACTTTGAAAAGTCAATGTCAATCTTATTTATATAGCACATTTAAAACAGCCATGGTTGACCAAAGTGCTAAACACCATAACAATATAAAATAGAGAAAATAAACAAATACAAAGTTTGTAACAAATATAACAGAAAAAGAAAACACAAACAGCAGCACATTAAAGGGAAATTAGACCTCACGTTCAGAGGGGATTAAAAGCCAAAGCGAAAAGGTATGTCTTTAGCTGCGACTTAAAATGTTTTATGGTCCGTGCAGCTCGTATGTGGGAGGTAAACTGTTCCAGAGGATGGGAGCCCCCACAGCAAAAGCTTGGCCACCTCTATTTCTGTGCCTGGATCTTAAGACATCCAACAGCATCTGGTTGGTCGACCCCAGAGCTCTAATTGGTGGTGTAATTATGGTGGTGTAAACGTTTTGCCAAATAAGTCAAACCATTTAAAACCTTAAAAGCAAGCAATAACATCTTATAATCAATCCTGAAACGGACAGGAAGCCAGCGGAGAGAGGCCAAGACTGGTGTTATATGTTCACGCTTTCTTTTTCCAGTTAAAAGACAAACAGCTGCATTTCGTACTAACTGCAGACAGCAAAGAGATGACTGTTCTACACACACATACAAAGAATTACAATAATCTAACGAGAAGCATGGATGACTTTCTCAAAGTCTGAGCCAGAGATAGGACTTGACTTTTGCTAAAAGTCTTAACTGGAAGAAGCTAGTTTTGACAACTGAACGAATCTGCCTATTAAAATGTAAGGATCTAAAATGATCCCAAGATTCTTAACAAAAGATTTAGGCCCAAAGCACCCAAAGGATCACCCAACAAGTCAACTTGTCCAAATGTAACAATCTCTGTTTTACTTTCATTAAAAGTGACAAAATTGAAATCCATCCACGTTTTGACGTCCTGGTTAAATAGACGTCCTTGTTAAAAGTCCATTAAAAGTCAAGTCCTTCTTAAAAGTCACTTCCTTTAGACATAATGACCCCTAAATCTCTCTGACTCTGGTTAAGACTCACTTTGCTAAATGAGTAAACTAATCCAATCAGACATACATAGTGGACATTCCCCAGAACATTGACGTTTCAGATATATTATTGCGTAGGTGTTCTCCTTTATTACAGAACATTATGAATAAAATAATTGTTATTGATGTCTAATGTTTACAGCAACGTATTTTATGCAAAGACGTTTCGGATATCAGCTGCTATCTTTCTCTTGTTCGTGGTCGGTAGTGCACTGAGGCACAATAAAATGACAAGGCCATTCCAAAGCAAAGAGAGGGACGAAAGTTAGGGAAAGAGATCACATTTGCCAAGCCATTTGCCTAACAAATGACACAACAAACTATATCACAGCTAGGATGTATGAAACTTTTTACCAACTGGCCACTGACTAAAAATTTTCCAGCCAGGCTGGCGAGCTAACGATAGAGTTGAGTACTCAATATGATAGTTTCACGTGACGTCGCAGCATATGGCCACTTATCGGGCAAAAGAAAGTCCGCTTCCATTGCCATCGTCATCAACAACTTTGCAACTTGTACTAGTTATACTTCTCAGTTATTTACAAATCCATTAGAACCCCTAACTGAATAGGAGACAAGCATGTTTTTTATACCGAATCCCGTGTGAGACGGTAAATACAGAGGTTGTGTATTTTTGCAATTACATCAGAATCAGCTTTATTGTATAAGTACGTTTACCCATAAAAGGAATTTGCTATGGTATATTGGTTCATGACATTAAACACAGTAAGTGGTAAAAAAACAGTACTAAAAAAGAAGACCGATGGAGTCTAGTCCTAATTAACTCCTTATATCTATTAACAAAGTTAACGGAGAAAATCGCACCAAACCAACCAGGCTGTCACAATTCGCTTTGACAATAAATAATTTATTCTCCTTCCCCTCCCAAACAATTGCATTATTGACCCACCCTGATCGAAAGTACAGATAGCTGTCTGTACTTTTGTACGTTTTCATTTCGGTAGCGGATGGATTCTCTACAAGTTATATGTGAACTTCCCTAAAGTTCAGCTCCAGCAGAAATGTCGCTGTTTTTACAGACCCAGATAACATAGCGGTTGCTGTATACGGGTGTTTTAACAGTGTTTTGCCCACAAGGCCTTCAGCGCAATAACGTGACCGAAAACTATGTTTCCAACGGGATATTAGAGGTCAGTAGCTCTATGCTTGTGAAAAGTCCATCTATTCCAGTTGTAGTGTATTCCAATCAAAATACTAACACTACTTATATTACTAATACTAATCGAACTAATACTACATGTCAAAATTCTAAATTGAAAAAGGCAAGCACCTTATACTAACTTACTTATGAAGTTAAGTTAAAAAGTTACCATCTATATATAAGGCGAAATAACGTTTCGATCTCCCGCTTCAAATACACTCAGAAGACTCCAGTAAGGTAAATGGTAAAGAATGACATGGATTTCAAGAAAGATTGGTTTAGTTCTCAAAAGGCCACCGGAATGCACTTGGTACGTCGGCAAGTCGGGGCTTTAAAATAGGGAGCAGGGACAAATTAGCCTCCTATGAATATTGAGGGACGACACATGAAACGGACCCCAAGACTGAGACACTCAAAAAGGGGTCGAGAGTGAGACTGGTCTGTCAGTGTATATACTGAACACACTCTGAATGCCCAACACTGTAGAACACGCCAACAACCTCGGAGGCTCACTGCACACATTATGTAGCTCAGACAATCTACCCTTTATCTCCAAATTTACAAAGCACACAGGTGTCAGATGGGTTCAGGCTAACAGTGGATTATTGGAATTATAAGGCTCCTCAATGTTATAAGAATAATTCAGTGCTGCTATCTTTTGTGCTAATTTGACGTGACTGGACCCAACTCTATGATGCAGAAATCGTTAAAGATGATTGGTTCAATTACAACCCTGAGTAAGCCTAGGCAATGCTTTTGATGTCCAGACATACCACTGGACAAAAACAACAACTCATCATTCCAATAGATGACCAGGCTATGGGTCTTATGTAATTGGAATAAGGTTCCTGAATTCTTAACCCGGCTGTTGCCAGATCAGATGTTACTGATGTGAGAATGTCAGTCACCTCCAAATGTATTGGAAACCTCTGAGAAAAATGAGTGTACAGAGTAAATACAGAGTAAATAATTCCAATAGGATGTGTTCCCAAAACATTTCAAAATAGTATTTAGTTTTTCAGCTATTGCTTTTTAACTCATTGTCTGTTTATGTTTGAGAGGTCTCTGTATTTTCCCGTGGTAAAGGATGTCTAATGGATCTACAATGCACATTTTGTTTGATATTATTTGAAGAATCTTTAGGGGTACCATAAGATAAATTAATGAAATTACTTCTTTAACAATTATTTTTTTGTATACTTTTACTACATAATTGTTTGCATACAATATGGCTAAATATTTTATAAATTTGATCTTGTTGTTCTGGCTCTTCATCAAGGGTGTCAATAATTTTGGAAGTGACTATAAACGCGAACATTAACAAGCATGACGATCCCTAAATCCAGTGCAATATTATTGTTTTGGGTGCTGGAGATGTGATCAGTGTAGCCGCAGATACATGGTAATATACCGGATAACTGAGCCGCACCAGAAGGACCAATTCCGGACGAGGCACCATTTGTTTGGTGTTTGTAAAGCGCATTCCGCAGTCTGTGACATGATCTCTCTGAGTCAGACATCTGTCACAGATCCCCACAATGAGACCGGAATCCTGACAATAAACTGTCCGCAGCACGACATGCCGTTCAGTGTCTTACCCCGAGCAGCACTCGCCTGCTCCCGTTCAGGTAGGAACAAGTGGCATAAAATGATTCGGTAAGACACACATTCCACAACACGCACCACTTGCTAATTTGCGGCATTTGACTTCCTCAAAAGGTACTTTCCGGCTGGCTAGCGGCGTATGTGGTACTCCTTCCCCGCGACTCTGAGACACTGATTCTACAACATGCATGTCTCAATAAAGAGTAACCGTTCTTAAAACAATCTATTATTTGGTATAACGGCCAGGTTAGAGACAACTGCACACATGAGTATTACAAAATAGTGTGGCTCCAGTCACTATTCAAGGTCTGTGCCATAATAACGGAGCGCCTTAAAGGCATAGTAGCGCCACGATGACTTCAAAGACATAAAACCCAAGCACATTTATGGCAATTTCTGAACTAACAGAATGTTCCAAATACATTTGGCAATGTTACCATTAGGTCCTTCAAATAGTTTAATTGGGACGTCAAGGGGACATTGCAAAATTGTCTCAAAGGAACATTCTCTCACAGGGAACCAGTGATAATCAGAACAGTTGTAGTCCACAATGAACGATAATAGAAACGCAACATTGTTGATTTTTTTTAATTGTACTTGAAATCCAAACACAAATCGGATCGAGATTTAAGACTAGGCAACGAAAACTCTCTTATGCCTGCACAAATGTTGTGACAGAAAACACATCTCATAAACTTGAAACACCTCAATTCAACCTCACTGTAATTGTTTGATTACAAATCCAAATGTCTAGATTATAAAACATCACTGTTCCAATAATAATAGAGAAGAGTGTACCCCCACTGAAATATATTTCTGTATGACCAGTTAATAAGAATATGCCGTGAACCAAAAGGTTCTGGGTTTAAATCCCAGTTAAGAATGTGATTTAGTAATGATTACTGTGTGAATGGATATGAATGTAATTATTTCCATTATATTGAAATAATATGAAATTACTTTACGGCATGTTGTTTGTATATGTGTGGGTTTATGTCACTAACGTTGCTGACAAGAAATGTGGTTGTCCAGCCATAACATTTTCTATTTTTGGTTAACTGGTCCCATGTAGCCCACTTGAGGGTAAGGCTATGTTTTGATTCCCATGTAGTGTCAGAATATAAAAAAATATGTAAATGTATGCATTCACTCCTATAAGTCACTCTGGATAGGAGTTTCTGCTGAATACCTCAAAGAGAAACATCCT
The DNA here is from genome assembly GCA_016801125.1 of Novumbra hubbsi. Taxonomy (NCBI): domain Eukaryota; kingdom Metazoa; phylum Chordata; class Actinopteri; order Esociformes; family Umbridae; genus Novumbra; species Novumbra hubbsi. The sequence goes on along the minus strand of JACXGK010006820.1, from coordinate 5,524 downwards.
GAAGACTGGTAAAAACATTACATGAGATTGGACAGAACGTCCAGTATTTCCTTAAAATAAATGTTATGTTTTATTTTGCATCCTCATTTCATTCTGCAACATACAGTATGGGCATGTGCATTTTAAATGAGTTTAAAGGAACATTAAACAACATCCGAAAAACGTCTTTAAAATGTTTACAGGGACTTTCCCTAGGATGAATTGAAATCTAGACGAAACATCCAGGGAACCATGACACAAGGCACTACCTAGGTCAGGGGATTGGGTCCTGGGATGTCTTAACGTCTTGTTGTGTTTACTGGGGTTAGCAATTTATTAACCAGTGGTTTTACCAGGTGACTGAGTCTAAATGTGTTTCTCCCCAAGAGTCTACAAGCCGACACAAATGACGTGGCTTCTGTTGTTCCAATTGAGCGTCATTGCTATTTCTTTTAAATTAGTGATTTGGTCTGAAGATGAAATTATTACGTGAATGTAGTAACAATGCCAGCGTTTTCAGAGACGACTAAACTGAGCCGCACGAGTGTCCTGGTCTTACGTCACCCATGATGCATCCTGTGACGGTGGCTGAGGACCTACTGCAGGCTGATTATTCATGTTCGGAGATCCTGCAAGGTATCCCGAATTGAATGAATCATTCACACAAGTTCAGTCTGTTAATGATGATCCTCTTAAGTCAATGGAGTTGTTGACACCACAGCCTGCATTAGCAGATGTTAATCTATTACATGACATGGTGAAAGTGAGATCGGTCACGTGATGCAGTGAGAGGTCACCTGGTGTCCCTATTGGGGGAATGGTCTACTGTCATTTACATCCAGACTTCGCACACACCAGCACACAGGACAACAATTCAAGTCATTTCCCATCAAACCAGTAATCTGTAGTAGAATTTGCTAAACCAATCACTGACAAATAAGGCAGAAAAATAGGGAAGTATACTTGGTTAGATCTACACTCACTATCATTTGATTGTTTAAATGGTCTTATTACACTGGCTTGGCAGCCATGACCTCATTCAATTAGAATTGTCTCCTATTTTCCAAATGCAGAATGACAGGCGAATACACACAACAGGATACAGTAGCAGACATTGATACAGAACAATGGCAGCTGTCAAGCCCCAGTTAAATAGGGATTACAGTTTCATCACGGCCTAAAAATACATCTTATCAGCTTACCTATGGGTCTGCGGTTATCCAGCCTTGGAACATAGAAAGGCTTTTCTCCAGAGGAGAACTTCCAATCTTGGGCTGCAGGGTTCAGGCTGTTCCAGTGCCTGGAGACTGAGGTCTTGTCTCCCTGATGGCTTTTGCCAATAACCTTTAAGATAAGGTCCAGCAGAGTTTTCTTCTCTATCTGCTTCATGTCCTTGCTGTCCATGCACTTGCTGGAGGCGATCAGCAACAGGAATATACTCAGAAGTATGTGCCATTTCCTCTCCGCTTGCATGGCTCGTCTGGCTGGGTAAACAGGACAACACCAAGGTTAACAATAGTACTTAAAAGAGACAATAGTACACAGTAATTATATCACCCCAAAAATATGTAAGTGCAATGTGGTGGAAACAGAAGTAGTCTATTAACTAAAGCAGCCTATTAACTGAAGCACTCAAGTGAACATTTGCTCAAAGTTACACTAAGCAGGATAACACCACTCTGAGCCAAATATTTCAGACTTAAAATTATCCAAATTAGAAGGAATGAACATAACAATTGGTGTGCCTCAACATGGTGTTTGTCGCAATACTTCACAAAGCCACAATGATTTAGATTTAAATATATATGTATATAGTTTGAAAGCATATATGTTTACACAGCTAAAACAAGGTGTGGTGAGAACAAGTTACTTTAAGTGATAGCAGGATTATAAAATAATTATAATCAAATGGGGAAAAAATCAGATGACAATGACATAAATATCCACGTAATATCAAACTTCCAAAAAATTTCAAACTTACTTGAAGTTGGTAAAGGATGCCAATGTCCTCAAGAGTGGGCACGATTTGTCTGTATCAAATGTCACCAGGCGTTGTCGGTTGTGTTGCTTTTTAAGAGAAGATTCCGTTGTCTGCAACCAGTCTCGAAATCATGCATCCCGTTTTATACGTTCAGCGAGCTTGAAGGTAATACAATCGATTTCGAGTGGGTGGTGGACATCTGTTGACATCTTCGGTTTAATTTCTTCCACTCGTGGTCGCTCGGTTCGGCACGCGCCCCTCCTTTACACAAAAAATCATCACGGAGAATTTTCTAAGAACATCACTTGCCTTCTTATCAGTGCCTAGGAAAAAAATATATTGCAATGACAATTTAGGATAGGAGGGCGTAATGATGAGGTTTCCATAAGGGAAAAGGTCCAAAGCAAGCGACGGCGTTTGAAATAAGTTTTCAAAGTCGTCAGACCTGTTGAAGGCATAAGTGTTGCTCAGTGGCCTAAAGGCTTGAAGCTGACCTGTGTCGGCAAACTACCGTGTGGATGTTTTTGTTCATTGATGCCCAAGTCTTGTGACCGGCTAAGCAGTGCAGAGAATGCGCTTTTAGAAAAGGCAGAGTTTCCAGCACTTTGACTTCGAAATCGATTGTTGTAAGACAAGTTGCTAAAGCTGTTCAGTTTTATATAATACTTGTTTTATTTTAACAGTAAAAATTAAACACAAATGTTACTTTCCTGCAATCAACTCATTAGAACTAGTTGATTGTTTTCTTCTGAATATTTGTATTGAAAATATGCACTGGGGCTTCCCATATTATCTGGATGTCTACAAAGGACTGAAATGAAGGACATTCAGATCTACTCAGGATTATGTCTTTATAGTTTTGGAAGAGCTGAACAATGTGTTAGTGATGAGAATCGGAAACGACTTGCGCAACTCGGATTCCTTCTGAAAAAGGCCAAACATCGAGGAGGAAAGCAGTTCGGCAGCTTTGAAAAAGTGGCGTTTAGATGGCAGAGATTGGAAGGTGCTGGTGGGACAAAGAGCTGGATGAGCTGTGCTACCTCCCTCCGGAGGACCTGCTCGTCTCCCTCGTTGAACACATTCGGAATCACTCTGCTTAAGCCATGTTCCTGTTGATGGTTATTCTACTGAAAACCGTCAGAGCTGTCAGAAAGTTCTAGCCAAGACATACACTATCGTGGTAGTTTTACTTTATTTTGCTTTTTCAAGCGCTTTGTGATTATTTGAGTAAATGATAATTATAACAACTAAACACGTTAAGCGATATTTCCAACTTTTATATTCCGGTATGATCTGTAAGGGGCCGTGGGTGTCTATATAATGTGGCAGAGGAAAGCAATTCATATACATTTATTGGATATCCATCATGCATTATCTCAAGGGACCGCCGGAAAGATGTCATACAACCCACTAGAAAAAATGGATTTACCCTCATATCCAAACAAATACGATTCTCTCAACAGAACAGGTGGTAGACTGTATACATAAGATTAATAACATACGAAAACGATATAATTAGCAGAGCCTTGACAGTCACATAAATTATGCATTTGGTGACATGAGCTTGCAAAGCAGCCTGACTCAGCAGCTGTCAGCGACACTAAAACTGCGCATAACAAGTGTGAAAACCTACGTGTCAATTATGATTTTCTTTACTGTACTTTGACTAATTATACTATTTACTAAATCATTTTTATATTTCCTTTTTCTTATGACTATTTTGCAACCAGGGTTCCATTACGTTTAACAGGTGTAGGCTCGTCAAAGATCCTGTTGGCTACTTCCGGAACTGGTCGGTTGCCATGGTCACTGACCCGTACACAAATGACAACGTTGTGCACTGGTTTGTGATTATAAAGCTAGCTAGCTAAAATGTATTGTGCAAACAGATGAAGAGTATTTAGAGAGATAAGCCAAAACCATTGTTAACATTTAGCGAACACTGAAATCGAGAGGTTTTTGGTTCCTTGTTGACGTGATAGCGTGTTAGTTGCACCACCATGTCTCACAGGTTAGTAGTGTAGCTACTACTGAAACTAACTTTAACGGGATTTTGTTTTAGCAATTTGCCATAATAGCTAACATTATCTAGCAAGCGTTAGACGTCGAGTATCAAACAGCTTCTTTACAAACTTCTTACATAGTGTTTTTCTTGGCCAAATTGAAATGTTAGTACAAAGTAGAAGCGCACTGAGATGAACATGATCAAGACAATGACGTTATTGCACATACACATTTTTAAAAGTTATGTTACTTGTTTTGGCCAATGAAAGCTGCGGCAGCTGATTCAATGTTCATGCCACATATTCGTCCAATGAATTCGCCTCTCTTCCAGCACATACAACAGACTGTGGACCGATGCGCAGGGGGAATTGAAGTCCCTCCTGGCTCAGGAAGTCCCCGCTCAGCCTCGTCGCCCTGAGAAGGACAGAGTGGTGTTCTTTCAACGCCTCGCTGTCCTTTATGTGCGCTACTTGCAGATCTTCAGGCAGCTGGAAGAGGCCTACGACCAGGTTGTTCACCCCCAGAAGAGACAAGTCATCCGGGGGGTCCTGGACGGTGTAATGGGCCGAGTCGTGGAGCTCAAGAATGAGATGGTGGAGAAAGAGTTCTCTGAGTACCATTACATGGATGATGTCATCCAGGACTTAAAACTAACCCCGGTGAGTTCATGTCTTCACATCTGTCCATTTGAAAGGTTTAGTTTTTGTTCCATTAAAGTTGATAAGGTGACATTACAAGTCTCAAGAGAAGGGATATAAAACCTTAAAGTTCTCTATTTTTGGGCTCAGGTCAGAAGTCGTCACTAATGTAGGTAGTAGGGTGGCATCTGAGAACACGTTCCACTTACTGGAACTTCTTTTATTCGTGCTGCTCTCACTGTGTCTTCTGTCTCCTCACAGGAAGACATCGAAATTCCCATCCCTCGATATTTCCTCAGTGAACGCGGCATCGTGCTGAGGGACAGAAGGAAGATGCTCTCCAACATCCTTAGCCTTATGAAGGTCGTAGAGAAACCCAGAGTGAGTGAGGACCTGGGTAACATTTCAGTCATGCTGACCTCATGTTTTATGTGGATACATGTAACTGCATAGGTAACATACAGGACGTGGCAAGCAGTTACTGTTTCACACAACATATGTCCAACAGCCACCTGGAATCAAGCCCACGACCCAGGAATCAAACCCCCGTGTTGTAATAGTAGTATCTGTAATACCCCGGTGTTGCCTTGGGCCCCAGTCTGTAGGGATGCGCACCATGACCCTGGAGGAGGCCGTCAGGATCATCCAGGTGTCGGAGAGGGCACGACAGGGGCGCCTGAGGGCCAAGTTCATGAGGGACATCCAGAGGGACGAGGAGAGGCGGAGGAGGGCTGGAGACCAGGTCGTGGAGGCCACCGCTCTAAACAGCGCTGTGATTCTCATCCAGAAGGTACAGACAGCCCCGCCCACGCCTCCACCCGGGTCGTTGGGCCGCACACAGATTACACCGCCTAATCCGTTAGTCCATTAGTCCGTTAGTCCATTAGTCCGTTAGTCCATTAGTCCGTTAGTCCATTAGTCC
>JACXGK010006819.1:0-27434 GCA_016801125.1 Novumbra hubbsi | reverse complement strand
CTTCTGTTTGGTTTAGCCAGAGACCTGGTAAATAGACAGTACTTCTGTTTGGTTTAGCCAGAGACCTGGTAAATAGACAGTACTTCTGTTTGGTTTAGCCAGAGACCTGGTAAATAGACAGTACTTCTGTTTGGTTTAGCCAGAGACCTGGTAAATAGACAGTACTTCTGTTTGGTTTAGCCAGAGACCTGGTAAATAGTTACCTGATGAAGTGTTTGAGGGAGAGGCTGAGTGAGAAGGGCGTGGCCTTTGGTTGGCCCGGCACTCTCTGGTAAGACACTGACCCCGCCAGCTCCACATCGACCGAGGCGTGAATCATGACCACAGCGTACTGACACGTGGCCACGCTTTGACCTTTAACCTCCTCCACGAGGTCACCTGACACACAGGAAACCTGAGGGGAGTAAATGCAACAGACCCCAATGAAGTGGCCAGATGGACATTAGGGGTTAAACGTTCCCATAGATCCCTACAGTGTTGTTTTCAAAATCACAGTTTCCTGTCATGACTTTGCTAATTCTATGCCCATGATTCCTGAAACCCCACCTCCAGTTGTTTGGACGTGAACTGCAGCACCACACGGTGAAGGGCGGAGTCACTGGTGTTGGAGACGAAGAAGACCAGGACCAAGACATCTTCCTTATACACCCTGCAGCTGGACAGCGCCAGGCCCGGCTCCGGGTCCGGACAGAGGGTGGCGGGTTGGGAGCGCGGCAGCCCAGAGAGCTCTGGTGGGAGGTGGGAGGAGAGCGGCAGCCCAGAGAGCTCTGGTGGGAGGTGGGAGGAGAGCGGCAGCCCAGAGAGCTCTGGTGGGAGGTGGGAGGAGTGCGGCAGGTCCCTGGGTCTCCCCGAGGCTGGGTCTTCGCTCCAATCCGCTCGCGTTCCCAAGTCCGTGCGTGCGGTCGGCACGCCCCTGACCCCGGCGCGAGGGGGAGTTCCCGGTGCCTCCACGACGGGGGTCCCGTTGACAGTGGGATGCCCCGGTGCATGCTGGGACCTGTGGCGTTGACCTGTGGCGGCGGTGCTGGCGGAGTCCGGCGGGTTGTCCACTGTGGCGCCGAAGGACGAGTGGGAGGAGTTAGAGGAGTGTTCGCTGGTACCTGATGACGACCCGGCCCCGCGGGGCTTCCGTCTGAAGCGCTGGGGGGGCGACTCGGTTCTGCCCATCTGGGGGCGGAGCACAAGGCACAGGTGAGACCTCGTAACACATCAACGATGCGTCCCTGCTTGCGGAATAAGCTGTGCTACTGGAAACGGGTTTCCATGACGTGAGGCGTCACTTAAATACATCTGTTTAGAGTGATTGGCAGGCAGTGGTTCTGACCAGACAGACGGAGTGATGGGTCCCCACGCCAACGAAGAGCGAGGAGGCCAGCTGCCGTTTCTCCTGGTCAGGCTCAGGGACAGGCTTGGCCGTCTGCGTTGGGGAGGCGGGGCTCTGAAGAGATCCCAGGGGACTGGGCAGCTCCACCGGGGCAGGTGGGGTTTCATCCACCCCCTCCTTTGGCTGCTGGGCCAGATACCCGTCCTTCCCCCACACCCTCTTCACCCCGTCCAGCTTTAGGGTGGTGGCCCTAGAATCACAACAGAGCACTGGGTTTTCTAACAGACGGAACAGGAAGCTCAGTACTGAATGACATAACCGGGGGTGGAGGTACACTCCCCCCTTTGAGCGACAGCTCAGTACTGAATGACATAACCGGGGGGGAGGTACACACCCCCCTTTGAGCGACAGCTCAGTACTGAATGACATAACCGGGGGGGAGGTACGCACCCCCCTTTGAGCGACAGCTCCGTGCTGTCAGCCGACACGCTGGAGCTTAGGGACAGCCGGGTGGGGGAGTGCCGGTCAGTCGGTCCGTCTGTGATGCAGCACGTGGACAGACTCACAGGCAGAGAGAGACCGTAGGGCTCCAGGCTCAGCGCTGGGAAACACAGAAAGATCATCAGAACGGAACTTTTCTCATTTAAGCATTCTTTTATTCTTCAGCAGAGATTTGGGAGTGGTTACCTTTTTCGTGGGCCAGTTCCTCCTGCCTCTGATGGGGGGGTTTGTAAGGCGCAGCCCCGGCAGCCAGAGCCTCTGACACATGACCATCCAGGAAGGACAAGGACGAATCCACCTGAGGGACGCCACCAAACACCTCAGTCAACCTCACGGGCCTTCCACTGAAGACTCCCTTTTACCAGGAAGACCCTGTTTTAATACTGGGGGACGTCTATGGTGATCATACAGTGTGATTATTATGTTAATACTGGGGGACGTCTATGGTGATCATACAGTGTGATTATTATGTTAATACTGGGGGACGTCTATGGTGATCACACAGTGTGATTATTACATCAATACTGGGGGACGTCTATGGTGATCATACAGTGTGATTATTATATTAATACTGGGGGGACGTCTATGGAGATCATACAGTGTGATTATTATATCAATACGGGGGGACGTCTATGGAGATCATACAGTGTGATTATTACATCAATACGGGGGGACGTCTATGGAGATCATACAGTGTGATTATTACATCAATACAGGGGGACGTCTATGGAGATCATACAGTGTGATTATTATGTTAATACTGGGGGACGTCTATGGTGATCATACAGTGTGATTATTATGGTCAGACTGGGGATAGAGGTCTTTAGTGGAGATTTCTAGGGACCTGTTTAAGCTGCATTTCCATTGAGGGCTTCCATTATTTTAAAATATTTAACAGGATGGGACCTTTTTGGGTCTCCAGAAAACAAAATCACTTTAATCAATTCATCAAAACAACAAAAAAACGTAATTTAGAATAAATGTGACAATATTGAAATTGCAATAGCCTAAATGGCACTTCCCCTGTGCCAGGAAATATATAGTCCTCTATCCTTCTCTATGCTGTTCGCTTACCTCCACGTGTTCCAGCCTGCCCTCTGCGGATAGTACCCGACCTCTGAGATCTGCATCCTGGCTGAGGATCATCAGTTCATGGGCCCTCTGCTGGAGCACCGTATCCAAAGAGCCAGAGTACCTAAATTTTTATTACATTGCAACTTAGTCAGTGCATTATAACTAAAGTTTAAAGAAAATACAGGAGGGTTCCTTCAAAACAGCGACTGATCAGGAACGTCAGCACAGGTAACAAACTGCAAGGGTGTGGCATTTGACAGCTCAAGGAGTGGAATGTCAACACAGATGGCGTCAACACCCGGTGCCCAGGCTAACATAAGAGGAACGTACCTCTCACCCACGTCCCCGGCCAAGGCTACGGAGACGGGGCTGCAGCACAGCTTGGTCATGGCTGACAGGACCCAGCGTCTGGTCTCTGCTGAGGTGTGTCTGTGGTCCAGCAGCCTGGCCAGCAGCCTCATCACCCCGCCCGGATCCGAGTCCTGGTTGTGTCTCAGGTGGGCGTACTCGCCCAGGACCTACGGGATGGGAAAAGTAGCAGCACTTCCTGTCTACATGGCTGATGTGCGTTCTGGGAAATGTGGGATGGGCCATATAACTGTGTGGCATTGTCCCGCACAAAAATAAACAGGACCTCATGATTTAAAGAAGGAGAAATACAACTTCTCGGTTCAGGAAACGGTACAGTTTGGGGTGGTCTTACCCAGCTGATGACCTGGAGGAAACACTGGGGCAGTGTGGCGGTTTCTCCCTGCAGCAGGGACACACAGGAGTCCACAGCAAACACCCTCAACTGCCTGTCCTCCTCGACACCGTCGGAGCCTGGGGCCACCGGGGGAAAGAATAACTAATCCAATAGCATCTCAGCCAGACCAGGCCACACATCTCACTAAGCCTAACCTTTACCGTAACGGACTAACGGAAAACAAACAGAACACAACCATTTGGCAAAACCGGTCCCGGTAAGGCCGGGCCTCCAGAAAGGTGAGTGACACCCCATTGGGCTGGAGTGGCGTGCCTCCTTGGGCTGGAGTGGCGTGCCTCCTTGGGCTGGAGTGGTGTGCCTCCTTGGGCTGGAGTGGCGTGCCTCCTTGGGCTGGAGTGGCGTGCCTCCTTACCCTCACTTAGCAGTCTGAGGAAGTTGTTGGGGATGTCGGGCTGCATCCGGTCTCCCCCCAGGGAGAACACGGAGTTCATAGTCTGGACGAACCAGCCGTTGTCTGGGGCATACGTGGGGCGGGGTATAGGAACAACAGACCAGGAAGTGAATGGAACCACAGCTATGTTTCATTCCTAACATAGTTTAGTCGAGAGGAAGCGGTCATTGTCTGATTCAGTGGTTCACAACCTTTTTTTGTTACTTTACCCCCAACAGAATTTTGCTCTGCTCAGAGTACCTCTGAAGGTAACTGAAGTTTACTAGTAAGCCTATTGTACCATGAGTTTCCTCAAGTACCGCCCACTGGTCTAGGTCAAATACCAAAGGAAATGGTGACGAGACCAGACAAAACAGTCTTGACAGTGTCATTATCCTGCCCTGTGAGGTCTGTTATCCCAAGAGCCTTTAATGATCATATCCAGTGAGCCCAGACCTGAAACCTGCAGGGCACTAGACTGAAATCCGTAGATATTTCAGAATTTAAACCACCTGTATTCGCTAACTAAAATAGCACCTATACAAAATTATATTTGGTGTTAAAGGTACCGCTAGTGGTAGCCAAGACACACACACACAGCTGGATATCACTGTAGCATATTAATACTGTAACCACCAGGCTATGTAAACCCATTAGCGAAGCATTAAAACGATTGGCGAAACATTAAACCCACTGGCGAAGCATTAAAACGATTGGCGAAGCATTAAACCCACTGTACAGATTCAAGAAATCTTGAATAATGAAAGGATATTTTTCTGCCAGTTCTGCCACCTTCCCCACCAGGTCCACGGTGCTGTAGTCATTACCGCTCTGTCGGAGAAACTCCAGCATCTTCTCTACGATCACGGTGACATTCTGGCCGTTGGTGATGCGGAAGAGTAACTCCAGTGTCTGTAGGGCAGAGGTCATTTGAGGAGACACGTCAAGAACGTTTCCCTACATTTCCTGTTGTTGTTTCTTACAGAAATGCCTCCTACTTATTCCCCCCCTGATTCTAGGATTCCTCAGACAAGTTTGCTGAACCCGCTGAGACGGCAAACCCACAGTATCACCGAACCGGATCACCGTGCCTCACTCACCGCGCGCTTAATAATGATGTCAGAATGGTCCAGACAGTCTATGATGGTCATCTGGTGAGGCAGGGCCAGGTTAGGGTCCTGTGTCACCACGTACGTCAGGGCCTTTAAACCTGAGACACACACACCGCATGTGTTACTTCCAGAAGCCGTACTGAGACGGGTAACTAGATAACTAGGTAACACTGCCTTCCATAAAAGCAGAATACTTCTGGTTGTAATGATGTCTCGCTAGTCAACAGTGGGATCACTGATACCTCAACACTTAAAAGGATTAGACCCAGGTTCTGATCAGGTTGTCATGGTGGGCTCTTACCCAGATATTTGAGGTTGATCTTAGGCGAAAGAACAAAGTTCCCGATGCATTTAGCCGCTTTCTCCAGCAGTTCAGCCTTGGGATAAACTGTATAGATGGACTTCACACACTCATACAGAATTGCTGAAAAACAATCATCCAAGAGTTACACAGGCAAGGTTCAGCGACGTCTGTCCAGGAAGAAGCAACTAGCTGTAGTGGAACTAGGTACATGTCAGACATACCGTAAGTAATGTTGTGGTTCATCTCAGCTCTTCGTAAAGACTCTTCCAGCACATCATACATCATCTCACTAGTGCTGCAAAACAGAGGAACAACGTATACAACTGACTTGCTTAGGGGCTGACAAGTGATATGAAGGTTCAATGGATGGATGTTACATCGTTGTTGGATGTAAAGCATCCTTTGTCAATAAACCATAATGATATTTGGTATTAGGATGCAGTGGATACTCCTATAGTAACAGAGAACGTTAAACCAATCAAGTGACACAAGAACTGTATTATATTATAATATACCCTTGGTATTTATATCAGACATAGTCACATTGTATTGTGTTATATTATACCCCTGGTCTTTATATTCTAGATAGTCACACTGTATTGTGTAATAATATACCCCTGGTCTTTATATACTAGATGGTCACACTGTATTGTGTTATAATATACCCCTGGTCTTTATATTCTAGATGGTCACACTTTATTGTGTAATAATGTACCCTTGGTCTTTATATTCTAGATTGTCACACTGTATAGTGTTATAATATACCCTTGGTCTTTATATTATAGATGGTCACACAGTATTGTGCAATAATATACCCCTGGTCTTAATATTATAGATGGTCACACTGTATTGTGTTATAATATACCCCTGGTCTTCTTTTCCAAGGTAGGCCAGTATTCGAAGCAGCTGTATCTGAAGCCAGGGAGCCGGGACACTGTGGTAGTTGAAGTCCATGGGTAGTTTACCCCCTACCACCTGTCTGAGGATGGTGACGAAGCTCATCGTCAGGTCTTTGTGGGTCTCTGGGCTCTCCTAGGAGATTGGAAAATGGTAGTTAGATGACTGGTCTACAACCTTGTTTCCAAAAGGAAAGTATAAACAAAATGCAATGATGTGCAAATCATTTAAAACCTATATTCATTAAGAAATAGCACAAATAAAACATGTTATCTTCGTACTATCTTTCAGTTAGATCTAAGGATTACATCATTTGCAGATCATTGTATTCCGTTTTTAATTGCATTTAACACAGTGTCCCAACTTCTTTAGAAATGGGCTTGTAATTATGTTACCATTGTGAGAACTAGAACTAGTCATTGAACCGTCAACCGACAGGAGGTTGTGCAGAACCTTAACAAGCTGTAGGTAGATGTGGAGAGACGCAGTCATGACTCCAGGGTCCTTGTCACACAAAGCCTTCCTGAACTTGCTGTGGATGTGCTGCACCTGATTGGGTGCTATCAGGTAAAACTTGTACAGAGCCAGCACCGCTTTCCTCCGTATTATCTCCCTGTGGACAGATCCGGGTCAGGGGCTGTCAGGAGATCTGGGGCGAAACCTGGATCTCCCCATGTGATGCGTCAAAATTGACTACCTGGTTTAGTTAAGATGCTTACTTTGGATGTGTGAGTTTCTCCTCCACTGTGGGCAGGATGGCCGGTATCATGTCTTTGGGAAACATCTGACTGACAGCGGTGAGAGCCATGCACACTTCGTTCAGGTTGGTGCTCTGCAGGTCCTGTCAAAAACAGCCAAACATTAAAAAAAAAAGCCCCACAAAACAAACATTTTGAAATATCCATAAAAAAAACCACAGGAAGCCCGAGAGAGAATCTACCTTCAAGACCGTGTTCACAAGAAGAAGCAGAAATTCATCGCTTTCATTGAGAAACAGTGACACGGCAAGATAGCCTGGAAATACAAAAAACATATTTAGTAAATTTTTTATCATTGTATTTTCCAAATTAAAGGATGATGGGAGACAGTTGACCAAGGATGGACTCAAACCCCCATTAGTAGGCGACAGATGGTCACTGACTTGAGATCTTAAGACAGCTACAGAGGGCTCCGGCAGTAAGGAAGTCTCACTGACAAATAACAATAGTATAGCTTTTGACGGTAGCACATTTTTAGCAAATACCCTATGGACAACTTGAGGTCGAGTGCCTGTCACATCGATACGTTTGTTTTTAGACGTCATGTGGTAACAACTGTGAGAACAGAACGTACCTAATCTCTTCTCCAGAACGGTGCCCTGCTGCGCTAACTTGATAGCATGGATGTAGCTGACGGACGCCTGGTATCCCAGCATCTCACAGTAAATGGCTCTCACCATGATCTCCTTCATCTGACGCTGAAATCACATTTTACATTGTAGGACAATGGCAATAGCAGTTATGCACAACAATACAATGACAAAAGCAGTTATGTACAACAGGACAATGGCAATAGCAGTTATGTACAACAGGACAATGGCAATTGCGGTACGTACAACAGTGGCAAGTATAACAGTACACAGATACATTTTTAAGGAAGATTCTCAGCATTAGTAAACAGTTGGACTGAACCAACGCTGCGCCTCTGCGGCGTCCTGGAAGGCTAGCTGAGACGTACCATGGTAGTGTTAGGAGACGCAACCTGCTCCTTGATTGCAGCCAATTCCTTCTTTATGAGCTTCTCTTCGTCCTGAAAAGGAATGGCCAACAGGAATGCTTCTGTACATAGTGAGGACCAGTGTAGACTAATACTAGCACGGGCTTGTATTATTCGCGGAATTTGGCGGATCAGACCCGGCAATAACCACCAGGAAGTTTCAGGGTGGTTGATTTTTGTTAGCCAGCTACCTATGGGCACGAATCATAGGCCCGTATACACGTATACACCACAACGTTAGGTATAGTACATTACACAGTACGATTATAGCCCTATGGCTTTTCATTGCTGGTCAAGTTAGCTAAGCTTGTTTGATGCTACTGTCATAATTGCTGACCATAACAACGCGTAAGATAGAGCAGGTCACTTTGCTGGCAACGGAACTCACATGTTTGGACGTCAGTTCGGTGATACACCTGATCAGGTTTCCTAATTTGGAGGTGGACGAAAGTTTCCCGGCTCCAGCACGCGAGTCAAGTGACAGGAGGCTCGGGAGAGCAGAAAGAGTCTTCTCAACAACATCACTCATGGCGGAGCTCAAAGATGGCTGCAAACCGCTGGAGATCTTCGTGTGGTCCTCCGAGTGAATGATTTGCTCATAGCACTGATGTGGTCTGAACAACAGCGAAAATCTATAGCTCTATAGTGAAAAATAGAATTAATATAGGAAAAATAGCTCCACAGTCGGCCATTGTTTTGATTCAGCAAGTTCCGGTTGATGATGTCACTTCCCTTTTTCCTACTCAACTTTTAACGCTTCGCCAAGTCACGCAACTTGACTTGCTGGATTTAACGTGAATGAGAGCAGGGTACTGTTGATCAAAGTCTTTGAGAAAACAGCGCAAAGGGTACCGAATGCAAACGTCTTTCTTTTGTGTACTTGTAAACCGTACAAAGGATTCTCTCTCCACCGTTACCTGGTGGATGCAAAAGTCCGTTAGGACTGGTTCCAATAAGTAGCGGTGTTGGGCGCAATTTTCGGATAAGATACCTTTTAACTAATATTCTGGAAAGTAATGTAGCTAATTATGTTGATGCCATTTCCTATTGTATACTGTTTTTTTGTCCAACTAGACAAGCTAGCTACAATTATGTTATGTTAAATCATGTGTTGTAGATACCTAAATACACAAGAGTGTGTTCCAAGCATTTTACAGTAGAAAGCTTTGTAAAAACACTGACAAGAATGGTGAAGTTTAAGAAGAGTTTGGATCCGTCACTGTTTTTTGTAACCAACTTAAACTACTGTGTAAAAATCTCATATGTTAGTTGTCAGAGACCATGTAAAAGTTATTTCATATTTTTTTTGGTAGTGCTGCACGTGTTTCTTTTTGTTTGATTCTTGGAGTCACTATATGACATATTGGGTTACATCATGTTTGTTTTTCATGTAACCGACATCCTCAATTTCACTACGTGCTAAATAAATACAGCAATGGAAACGACCTGACATTTTCCGACATTGTCCTTTGTGACCACATAAGTTAAATAGACGAAAAACGGAAGGTTGAATGTGAAAGTGTGTTTTGTGTTTTTTTGAGCAATTGTGTGTAAACGGAGACAATCAAAAGTTACAATCTTACATTGTACGTTTACAAGACGGCATTTAAACAACACATAGTACTAGTATTAGCTACTCTACAGTGGTTTTGGGTCGGTGTGTGGGCGGGGGGATTCTGTCAGTTTGAAATGAAAGTCTCAATGGGGAATATCTCTGTCAATAACTTCAGTTGGCTGGTAGTCATTCATGCTGTTAGTACAGTAAAAATAGTACATAGTGCCCTTTTAAGGGAGTAAGATCACTCTGAAAAGGAGCAGGAACCTGACAACACAAGTGAAGAACAAAGGTGAGTCCAATCAGGTTGAAAGGGCCACATGCCGTTTTAAGGAAAGGGGCTTCATGCATTTAACTATATTATCTTGTTGCCAAGGGTTCGAGCTAGAAAGAGGACACCTGTTGCCAAACCTGTTTAACCTCACCCTCTTCTCAAGTGCCCGGGTGTTGATATGCCGTATCCGGTTCATGATTACACTGATTACTGCCACCTGACACAAACCGAAGAGATTGTGCATCTCCGCGTCCAAGTGGAAGGAGCCATCAAGAGGATGGAGGAATACCATATTTTTGATGGTGCGATTCCTCTGTTGTTGGCGGGGTCGGTCAACCAGCAGTGGACAGTGTGCTCTGCTCGCAGATTTCAACGGGCCTCTGTTTTGATGTAATAATGGACACGATCCGTAAAGTGCTAATAACGCTTTGGGGCATCAATTGCATTAAATTATTTTTAGGGAGCAGCTTGCGATCACTTAGTACCCTTTTTGGTGGGGTGGATTTGAGTAAAAAAATTTGTTTTACCCTTATGTAACCTTTCTCAGTTTTACTGCATAGTGTGTGTGTGACCAGAGAAAATTGAAAGGATATTAACTGTTACTTCATATGACACAAAACCTCCTGGGTCAACATCGTCACGTTAACACAACATATGTGTCTGTATTACAAATTAAATCCAATTATCATGGACATCATTGTCTTATTGTTTAGAGAAATATATTTAACCAGAAACACCCAATCGATAGTCAAAATTATTTTAATTTCCTTGGTGTGGTGTAGGCGAATATTTTCCAGTATCACTTGTATGTACACTAAACTACAATATGCTATAATAATTACAACAAACAATGAAATTACGACCATCAGAACAATTGCTCAAACAGGAGTATGTTAATCTTCCAATTTAAACCGGTGCGTGTGTATTCACAAATTCTTGTATAATTAGGTAATTTATGGAAACAGTGTCTTTCACATCTCAAGCAGCATGTGAAGTACACAGTCAGATGGTAAATAAGGGACAAGAAAATACAATTCCAAGTAAAAGTTCAGGATTGCATTAACCAAGATGATAGGTCCTCAGGCATGTTTTCCAAATGTCAGTATTTCAGCAGCAACGTATAACTGTTCTACATCTGAGCAATGCATGATAATGTCTGTGTCCACTTGCCTGTAACTTTGTTCTATATATTTTTTACATGTTGTAGAAGATCTTCTTGAGCACAATATTTTTATCAAAACACATGCAAGTAACTGATCGTCATGAACCACGGACTAGAGTTGCTTTACATCCTTGTTTTGTATGTGTGATATGCATTTCCATAGGATCAGGTCACCTTGATCTAAAATATTTAATGTGATACATCGTTAAAGCTTGTAATAAATGTGTCTTCGTTGTGGTTCCGAGGAGGATGGAACAGAGGGCCATGTTCTAAACACACCATGACACGCACTACAGTTACCATGCCTCTACGTTACATCTCTATCCTCTATCTTAGCCTGTGGTGTCTATGGCAGCATCTAACCAGAGTAGAACACAGTATAGCTGGGTTCAAACTGGCTTTATCTACCAAACCATTAAATTCCCTTGGTCAGTTTTTCTCTCCTGCGTCGTTGTTTTCTTAAGCCCAGACCTGCAATAAAAAAATCAAGATCAGAAAACATACTAATTACTCAACAATACAAATTGACGTTGTTTGCTGTTAATTACAGACCACAGTAATGAGGAACGGTGGTCAGTAACTAGGGGCGAGTAAAAGCTGTGATGAATAGAAAGTTTAGTGGATGAATAAAAAAAATAATAAAGCCAACAAAAACCAAGGTGTTTCCCACGTCTATGGAGAACCAATCAGAAGTGGGTATCACTCCCCGCCAGGCCGTTCCCTACCCTTAGAGTGTGGTCCCAGGACCCCGAGCAGAAGGCCGTTCCGTCCGGGGACACGCGCAGCGTACTGACACGGTTCTCGTGGCCAAACAAGATGGACACCCTGGTCCCCTTCAGGACGTCCCACACGTTGATCGTGTAGTCGTTGTAGCCACCGAACAGCAAGCGACCTGGAGGGAAAAGACCATTTAGCTTTGGATGTCTGAGGAGAGGTTGCAGCACGTTGAAGCACTATTTTAATACACAGAAGCGTCTTACCGCTGAGAGAAAAGTCAACGCTGGAGGCACCAAATATGATGCTCTCTTTGGAATAAATGGCCACCTCCCTGTCGGCCCTCAGGTCATATAGACGACACTGGATCAAACAAACGCAGGCATTTGTTTCTATCAGTCATTGAAAAACCCATATTTCAGATGTATGCCAATGAAAAGTGTAATCAAACAGTAAGTAATGTAAATCAGCAGTCGTAACTCCAACCCTGTTCCTGGAGAACAACCCTCCTAAATGTTTTCTCTTCAGGTCTGCGGGAACAGGTTGGAGAACCTGGATGTAGATCAAAACTCACTGTAGCATCATCAGAGCCTGAGGCGAATGCATCTCCGCTGGGGTAGTACCTTCCACCACACAGAGACAAGGGCCAGTTAGTGAAAAACTCTCTGCAAAGGGGAGAGTGTCTTAGAGTGACAGTACCATTAGTCTTCAAGGTGTTCCTACTTACCTGACGCTGTTTATGTCCGACTCGTGGGTCTCGAATGACTGGATGCACTGGCCTGAGCGCATGTCCCATACATTGGCCTTCTTGTCACACCCCTACATATCAAACACACCCAGAACAGGATTAGGAGCCTGGTTTTTTTCTGGCCAGGTCATCCTCACGGGTGGGGGTTTCACCTCGGTCTTTAGGGTATACTGTACAATCCAACAGATGGGGTGACAGGAGTTTTTTGGTTCCCATAAAAATAACTGTTAACAATAACAAACATTTAGGATTTGTGATTTCTGCCTCTGAGGTAACGGAACGTCAGAAGAGGAATAAGTAGAAGTAATATGCATTAAGCTGTTTGGTGTTCACCCCGGAGACGAAAGTGTTGCCCGTCTCAGATGGTGCCAGGTCCAAACACAAAACATCTGCGGCGTGTCCGTGGAAACTCTGCAACAGCTGACCACTCTCCACATCCCATAATGCACAGGTTCCGTCCCCACTCGATGTCAGGATCTGAAACAGAACACCAGGGTTTCCCCATCAATCGATGATGATGGTGTTTTGCATGGCCATTTCTACATCAGCAGTTGTCTGCAGATACCCTGCCTGAATCTTTAGACAGCAAGCATGCCAGAGGCTGTGGTGAGGGAAATGACCCTAAAATATATATATATATGTTTCATGACCTTTATTCTCAGTATCAGATCGTAGCATGTGGTCTTGTCATATATTTGTTCAGGAGAAACCTAAGGCTCAGAAGATGTGAAGCTCTACAACATTTTAGGATTACACAAGAATAAAGGTACCTATAGTGAACTTGTTCAAACCCTGGGTTGCTTCCCAAGACCCACACTGGACTAAAAAACATGTCCAACTCTTCACTAGCCTCGTATAGGGCTTCACATATTTTTTGGGGGGGAAACTGTCCCCCTAAGAGCAACGTCCAACCAGGTGATGTCATTGTCACTTAGGCTGTTCACTATTAAGCATTATCTGACAGTGGGCTATAAATAGCAAAGTGTTGGCTGAGGTAAAGCATGTGACCCACCAAATTGACTGTGGAACATTTCACATCTGAATTATTAAACAAGCTTTGAAATCTCTTCCCCGGTCGTTAGGGTGTAGAGTGCGGTACAGGACCTTGTGACGGGCGGTGATTTCGCATTACTCGTCGGCCACAGGAACGTGGCCGACCGTCCTGTTTATGAAACCAGAAGAAGTTGAAAAATACCAGCTGTCCCTAACCTGCATGTCGGAATTGGTGAAGCTGCAAGCCGATAGGTAGTTGGTGTGCATGGCGACAGACTTCTTCTTCGCCGCCAGGTTCTCGTTCTTGTCCAAGGACAGCGGGTACACGGAGCACTTGTTGTCCAGACCGCTGGAACACAACCGGCCAACCAATCAGTTTCATCTCATCTGTTCACACGGTTGACGTGCGCTCATCCGGCCCGAATCCCAAACGCAGAGCGCAAGCACAGCGGCTGACAGCTGTTCAGGGGAACTACTGTGGTAGAAACACCTGGGAAACCAACAGGCCAGGGGCCCGGGGCGTATGGGGACTCACCCGCAGGCCACGGCACATCCAGACGGGGCGTAGGCACAGGCCATCACCCACGTGCACGGCATGGTCACCGCGTGCTCCTGAAGGGAAACAATCCACGCAATTGAGATGCAGATGAGTTGAGGAATCCCCCGTTTTGCGTTGTGTGTTCTCAATCCCACGCCCGGGGCAAAGCGGCCAAACTACTGCTTAGAGCCATAAACTACAACATCCATATCTGTCAAGGAAGAGTTTATCTGCACTTCCTATCGCTAATGTGGGAACGCTTAAATGAAAGGAAGGGCAAAAAACAGACAGCTCCCTAGGAAAGTCAATAATGTCCAGAATATGAGTGTCTAATTGTGACCCGACATGAATAATTCTTGGAATTGTTAAAAGCACTTGTCTACTACCGATCTATATTTGTAATTATGCTAGTACACATATATCTGAATCTTGTTGTACAGAGAGATGTTCCATACCTTGTTGGTGGTGAAAGCGTCCCATACGATCACTTTTCCGTCCTGAAGGAAGAGATGACAAGCAGGTCAATAAGGTCATCGCTATGTATATTTCTGATTCCAATTCGTTTTTAATGAGCACTGTTTGCTCATTTGGAAGCACACCGCGGAACTTAAAATGCAAAACAATTAAATCGTCATGGTCAGCTAATGTATGCAAACCGCGGGTTCTTTTGTTTGCACTGACTTCCCCAATCTCATATTCATCTACATTCAATTGCAATCTATTTTAGGTCCATGCAATGCGATTGTTTATCTCGGGAGTGGCCAGCCTATTACTGTCAATGAAAGCCTCTTTTCAGGATCTCACTCCTCCAGGTATTTACTTGCGCACTCACCTGTGAGGAGCTGACGATTCTTCGTTTGTCTTTACACCAATCCATGCAGAGCACTTTGTTACCATGTCCCTTCAGGGTCCGCCGGGTCTTCATGACGAACTGCCCCAGCCCATCCACCTTCTCCGCCACCTGGTGCACTGTAGGAGTGACCGACATTCAACGTAAGTCCAACTGCTGTCATCGTGGACAAAAATCCAACGTTGGTGCAGATTACGAACAATATTTAAATTCGTGTGGGGATCGATCAGTCGTTATGTCGGTTAGTCCTAGCAAGGTAGCAACTAACGTTAGTGTAGGCCCAATGTCTATATCCCACGTAAGCTATGTGCTTGTTATATGAACACGGTCTCAATCTAACGTTAATACATCAAATCTGTCTGAAGATTATAATTCAATAAACTAAGTGATGCTATATTGTACTTACTGATCGCATAGTCACAAATCAAGGATGAATAGTGCACGTTGCAAGTGCATCGATATAACGGTGCCTTAATAGTAATAGCAATGATCCTACAGGAAACCGTTTTATCCATAACATAATCGTTTCTAATGTAACACAAACATGTTCTATGCAGCTTGTCATCTGATTGACGAAACAAGGGTACCAGTGTGAAATACAATGATATCGTAACTAGACGAACAAGTGTCAACAAATTACCATTTACCAATATATAAAGAATAATTGTATATTTTATTTCAATAACCTATGCAATGCACAAGTGATATAAAAGCAGAATAAAATATTTCCAGTATAATACTTATATATTTCCGTATATATATTCTAATACGGTCCGGTTTTTATGTTTTATGCAATCCTATTCGCACGGCAGACTGTTTTGATTCTCGGGGCCTTCCCTTCCTCTCCTCACTCAGCACCACTCACGTTCGACATCGTGCAGCTTCGCTCTCTCGTCCTCCAGTTTCGTCTTCAGCGTGTCCGATTCCGCTTTCAGGTTGGAGAGAGTCTCATTAGGTTGTACCTCCTGTGTAGCCATTTCAGGGTTTGTGGAAAATCTCATATATATTCCCGTTTTCCGAGCAGCGGTGATACGAGAAAGGGTCCTTTACAAGCTAAAGGGCTCGGGCTCACAGCTGATGCAGCTGTCATGACGTCAGAAAAAGATGCTCTGGCTGAGAGGAGGGAGGCTGTTCTGATACGCCAGACACTTGTCAGTCGCAGTTTTGAGGATCGGGTTAAATTCACGAGCGAAACAACTATGGTGAAATTGAGTAACTGACCACAACAACCATTGTTCAGGACACTAAAATAGACTATGCTTTCTCGCTGAAACGTAAAACTCGTACCGCGGATCAGTATAAAGTCTGAAAACAAAACCAGGTGAAAGATGTCGGTCCTCTTTGTATTCGCATTGCCCTTGACCTAACATGAGGAGTCTGCCTTCTCGTTGGCTTACATCTCTTTTGAGAACTCAGTCCTCTTTACATTCACAATGCCATGATGTATAGGAACTCAGATCATTAACATATGTGTATTCTGTGTGTTTGCTTGATATTATCCTTAGTCCACATTTGAAGGAGGGCCTTTGTCATCACCACCAAACAAACTCTTTCCCAGCAATAGAAAACAATTTCTGGATGATCACATATTTTTAGAGCTCATAGAAGCTCATGTGAAAGTTATGATAGGACCTGAAAGGTCAAGGGGCATAGTGCAGTGACCTCTCCACTAAACCAGGAGAGCTTCCTGTTTACATTCCTTCAAAAAAAGGCACACTTAAAAACAGAAAAAAAAACAGAAAACACAGTTGGTGCAAGATAAAATAATTTATTAAAATGTAATTTATTCTAGACAAATCTGGTTAGAAATGGTGTATATCTCACATTTCGAATAGACATTGTGAGGAAAAAAATACTTTCATGTGGCATGATTAATACAAATCCTTAAAACAAGAGCAGGCATAATTCATTTCTTGTGTGCATGGTGATCAAAAAAATTAGTTGGACACATCAAACACACTAAACATGGTCTCTTGCTGATTAACTTTAGCTTGTTCTCTGCAAAACACAATTTGTCTTTTCAAGTCAGCTGAGAATGGGTCTCACCGTCCTGTAAGTACCCTGGCATTGTCTTAATATTGCTAAATCTAAATGTGTTACAAAATGTATCATTTAAAAAGACTCTTTGGAGCCATGGTTCCTGTGACGGGTATCTTTCAGATGCAGTGCCCCTGAAGCAGGTGGACAGTGGAGAGTCTCGACACTGTGTCCGTCTGTGAAATGATCCCTGAGATTCAAACCAGCTACCTCTGGGTCTACTTCTATAACCTCAATGTTACCGCCACGAGGTGAAAGGTCAGAAGTGAAAGTTAGTCGGATCCTGGTGAGGAAACCCCAAGTCTGAGGCTGTGCGGTGGTGTCAGGAGCTTCAGAGACTCGGGGGGATGGGGTGAAGGGTCAGGGTCTAGAGGTCACCAGTCAAATGTTAGAACCTTGTGAGGAAGCTCAGTCTGAGGCTGGATGGTACTTGAAGCAGCTCCAGGGCCTGCAGGGAAGGGATGAAGGGGAAGGTGACCTGGAAACGGTACTGGATGTCCAGCATCAGCTGTGAGGATGCCCCCTCGCGATCCTGGAGCAACCCCTGGAACCCAAGGAAATAAACCAGTGATTAAGTCCATGGAAGCACATTGGATCGTTGACTCTACAGTTTGTACAGTATAACTGTGGTGTTCAAACTGTATATCACGTACCTGAACTTTGCGAACAAATGACGGAGTAACCCTTTTCTCGAAATCATCAATGGGTGTGTAGGAATTAAGAATCTTGACAATCTAGAGGTGGAGTTAAAAAAAATTATCTCGAGTTGTGTCTGACGTTAGAGTCTGACTTTAAACAATGGCACAGAATGGTAGTAATCTGCAACTAAAAACCCTTCAGTCAATCTCTATGTATTCCCAGCCCCGGACTTGAACCATCAAACATTCGGTTAGAGTTTGAATGTTCCACATACTTGGATATTTACTTTCTCTGCTATTTAAAGTCAGCAGTGGAATGTACCTGAACAGGGTTGAGTTCAGAGCAGTGGTCTATGATCTCCTTGTACCTGAACAGGGTTGAGTTCAGAGCACTGCTCTATGATCTCCTTGTACCTGAACAGGGTTGAGTTCAGAGCACTGCTCTATGATCTCCTTGTACCTGAACAAGGTTGAGTTCAGAGCACTGCTCTATGATCTCCTTGTACCTGAACAGGGTTGAGTTCAGAGCACTGGTCTATGATCTCCTTGTACCTGAACAGGGTTGAGTTCGGAGCACTGCTCTATGATCTCCTTGTACCTGAACAGGGTTGAGTTCAGAGCACTGGTCTATGATCTCCTTGTACCTGAACAGGGTTGAGTTCGGAGCACTGCTCTATGATCTCCTTGTACCTGAACAGGGTTGAGTTCGGAGCACTGCTCTATGATCCCCTTGGCGTCATCATCCGTGGTCTTGTTGACCTGCAGAAGCCAGGCGGCCTGAGAAAGAGGCTTCAGGGTGTCCATGGCTCCGCAGCCCTGAAGCAGGTCCTTCTCCTTTAACCACTCCTCCAGGTAACTGATGTTGCACCTGCCGACAGGTCGTGTCTGGTTAGCTGGAAACCGCTGGAACGTCGCCCGACACACCTTGCTGTTTGCTGGGTTAGATTTCACTTTCCATCTCTCACATTTATTGTCCCTTGTTCACACGCGTGCATAGTTTCATACACGCAGGTGCACACACACACACACACACACACTCACCCCTACCTGATCTGCATACCCTTCCTGCAGGAGCACATGTCTTTGCGCAGTAGGATGTTGTTAAGTGTGGCCGCACCCACAAGGAAGAAGGTCTGTCTCACAGCCTGTTGTGAGAACGCGCAACACACAGACCATCTTAGACACACACCATTTCACACTGACACGGGTTGAATATAAACAAGTAACTCTAGAGGTCCAGGAAGTTATAAGTTAAGAAACACCACCTTTGGTGTTAAAGGGAGTTTACTTTGAGGTGTATTCTTGAATAGCCACACACACACACTCTTTCAACCTACACCTACCTGTCGGACCAGACCTTCATCCATGCCGTGCTGACTCATAGCTTGATGGAACAGACTGAGCTGTTGCAAGATGGAGGAGATGGTGTACACCTCCTGGTCCTCGTAGACACTGTTGGAGCGTTTCCGGAACCCAGTGGGCTTCATACTGGAGATTCCCTGGAGGCTCTCGTGTTCCAGCATTCCGGGAACTGCAACCAAAGAGAGCCAAGTGAATGTAACAGGCATGACGACGTAAATGTATCATCTTGATCATGAAGATTCATTATATCCCACAAAGGTTTTTACAGCACTTAGCTACTGGGGTAGAAAAGTTGTTAGATTGAAACCAATCTGTGGTTCTGTCCCTGAGCCAGGCAGTTAACCCCGATGCTCTTTTGGCCATTGAAGTAAATCAATAATTTGTTTCTCAGTCGTCCTCACCTGAAAAGGAAATACACTACTATGCTAAACCAACCGAGCATTCCCGACTGAGCTGGCCCCTGTCGGAGTCTGGTAGGGGCGGAGACAGTGGTGAAATGGTTCCCGTGCAGAAATTGACAATGAGAAAATAACACATCCTAGCCAGCCGTTTGGTTCCGAACGGTGCAAACAGAGTAGGAGCCGAACGTACCGATCATAGGCGTCAGAGCCTTCTCCGTGACAAATATGAACTGGTGATAGATCTTAATGGCCAGGTCGCTGAAGATCTGCCTGTGTTCAGACAAGTCAAAGTTCCGCAGACAGTTCTTACACTGACGCGGTGTGCTCTGTTTCATGAACTCCTGCAAGAAAATGTTGGATGAAATAACATTGGTTACACACGCAACTAAGTTACAAAAGGAAATAAAAAATACCAAAACGTCCCAGATTGAGTGTCTGTGACGGGATGTGACTGGTATGTGGGGCAAAAGTCCCAGCTACCTCCTCTCCACTATACTGCTTCAGACAGTTGAGCATTTGGTATGTGTTGGACAGCCAGAACGACAGCAGCTCAAAATCCTCCTGGTGATCCTGAGGTAAAAAAAGAGCAACAATAATGACAAAGGTGACAGGATGCAGGCTTACAGAATAATCGTCTTAATCAAAAGTCAACGGTACATTTGTACCAGCAGTTTTGGTTTGGACACTGTTTGGACATGCTTACCGCAAACACTCTTTTAATCCCACCAAAGACAGCACATACCATAACTGCACTTTTTATCCCACAGATGACAGCATTTACCGTGATCACTCTTTTAATTCCACCGATGACTGTGCTTATCGTGATAACCCTTTTAATCCCACCGATGACAACGCTTACCATGATCACTGTTTTAATCCCACCGATGACAACGCTTACCATGATCACTGATTTAATCCCACTGATGACGCCGTTCATGAGCGATTTGAGCTTGGCTCCGTCGTTAAGGTAGTCGGCGTGGCGGACGCACATGAAGAGCAGCTGGGCGGCCATGCCAGGGATCATGCTGACCACCACGCCTCTGGGTTTTAGATCTGACGGGAGACGACACAAGGCCAGTGACTAACATGGGCCGGTCTAACAAATACACGGGAGGAAACTGTGCAGCCATGTTGGGGTTGAACACAAGGTCCATAAGAGACAGACAAAAATTCCATTGCTGAAATGTTTTTCCGATATGGCACTTCCGCTCTCTATCAAAAGGGGTTTACCAATGTCCATGCAGTGTTCACCACTGCTGTTTGAGATGTCACAATATCTTTGTGGCAGTTGTTTGGTTCTCAGGTCTCTGTTAGCTCCTTTTTATACAATATTCACTGATGTGGTCAAGTGATAAACAAAAGCTGTTAACTCCAAAAGACAACAACAACAAGTGGGGAAGTAAAAGTTACCCAGAATTAGGTTTTGAATGAGCTTAGGTTCATCTTCTCTCTTGTACTCCAACATTCCAAGGTATTCTTTGGGCAAATTGGCCACTGGCGTTTTATTGGCTAAAGATGGAAACAAGACCAACAAATTAAAACTGAGCTCAAACAAAATATTTAGCCAATGTACCCAACTCATGGAAGGTAATCGTGGATAATACCGTTTTCTGAGATATGAAGGCTCTTGACTTGATTTTGAAGTTTCCTTATCAACCTGTCCTTCATGTCTAACTGTTCTTCAAAGTCCTGGAAAAAATATTTAAGTATCATAAGGAGTAAATTCTTATTCATTACACACACTCACACACACACACACACACACTCACACACACACACACACCATGTTGTCAGCAGTAAGCCGTGCTGCTTCCTGACTGAATCTGGTCTTGGCTTCGCTCTCTGTGTTGTTCTGTCTCCTGAGCACCTCCTTCTCCTCCTCCAGCTCCTCCACCTTCCTCTCCAACTCCTCTTTCCCCCGCTGCGCCTCCTCAGCCTGCTGCTCAAACAGCCTGAGCCGAAAAACATTTTTGTCGCGTTTTAATTAACAGATTCCTTGATAAGTATTGATTAATTGATGAATTATATCTCAGCAGAAGTCCTGTGTGGCTCAGTTGTTACGAGTTGTTGCTAATCTAGGGTCTAATCTGTGACTGAGAGTTCACATGCAGGATCACACATAATTAGCCCACTACAGTAAGGCAAACCGCTTTGAACCATTTTCTATATACATAGAAAACAAACACAATTGTTATTATATTTTCACATGACTACAGGGGATATACCACACCAACCCCCTCCATTTGTGGCCTTAGACCTGAATCACCTGGCAGAAGACCAAATACATCAGTTCAATGCTGATACAGGACAGTATCAGTACAATACATCCAATCGAGTATGGTAGAACTGCAAGAGAGCAAATACATCAGTCGTACTGTACCTTCGCTTGGAGCCTTCCTCTTCCAGCTTTCTCTGGAGATCATTTGAAATCGCATCAATTTGTTCTAATAAAAATATAAATAAATTATTGGAAATTGAATTTTCTCAATTACTCTAAGCCTAATTATGAGATTGACTAACCCAACTGAGAGGTTTGACTCTAACCCCACTGATGGGATTGACTCGAACCCCACAGATGGGATTGACTAAAAACCTTTGGATGGGGTTGACTCCAACCCTACATATGGGATTGACTCTAACCCTACTGAAGGGATTGACTCTAAACCTTTTGATGGGATTGACTCTAACCCTACCGATGGGATTGACATTTTAACCCTAACGATAGCACTGACTTTAACCCTACCAATAGCATTGACTCTCAACCTACCGATAGCATTGACTCTAACCCTACCAATGGGATTGACTCTATCCCTACCAATGGGATTGACCTTAACCCTACTGGCTGAAGTGAGTGTGCATCTACCAGTCATCACTCTGGCCTGCTCCCCCAGCCTGACTTCCATGTCCCGTCCATGTCGTTGGAGCTCTGACACCTGCTGCCTCAGCTCCGGGATAACCTGCCCAGCGAACATAGAGCACTCGTTATTGACCTATTAGATGTCTTTAATATTGTTGTTATTTTTGGGGCATTTTTGTTGTTATTATTATTGTTGTTATCATTGTTTACTGTGTAGTTACCTTTGTTGGTATTAATGTTGTTATTATTGTTGTTGCTATAATTATTGTTGGCTTGATTGTTTTTATTGTGGTTATCTTTGTTGGTGAAATTGCTGTTATTGTTATTGTTGTTTGTATTATTGCTGTCATAATTGTTGTTATTATTGTTTTTATTGTTTTGTTGTCATTATTAGTGTTAGATCTAATATACAATGTGTATGTCCTACCTTATTGTCCTGATTAAGCCTCGCCACCTCCTGGGAAATGCTGTCGTTGACAGATGTCTTTTCATGGAACAGTTTCTGCAGCTGGTTGTTTTCGTTTTGGAGGTGCTCCATCTTGAACGTCAGGCCCTTCACCTGGCTGTCGTGACCCTCCTTCTGTTCTCTCTGGTGGGTCTCCAGGACCCTACCATTGGACAGATGTGCAGACAGTCACTCCCACTGGACCAGAACAGGCATTGCCATTGGGCAGACAGTCACTCCTGCTGGACCTCAACAGGTTTTTGGATTCTCGTTTGTCCTTTTAAAATGTATTTATTTCCTCCGGTATGGGTCCTATGGAAACATGCCCCACCCGGCCCGCCTCCAAGCTGATTCTCATCACACTGCTCGCTGAACCAGAAAGCCTGCAGAAGTAAACGCCTATTGGACTATTGACCTTCATTCAGCATGAATGACCTAACACGCCGTGAGGCGTTGATGGGGCACCTTGAGATGAGGAATGCCCGGCCAGTCGTGCCCTCCCCGAGCCCCACGCGATGCATTCAATGGATAGACGTGACGTCCCTGGGGACTGAACCCATGACGTAGTGGTACCCCTGGGGACTGAACCCATGACGTAGTGGTGCCCCTGGGGACTGAACCCATGACGTAGTGGTGCCCCTGGGGACTGAACCCATGACGTAGTGGTGCCCCTGGGGACTGAACCCATGACGTAGTGGTGCCCCTGGGGACTGAACCCATGACGTAGTGGTGTCCCTGGGGACTGAACCCATGACGTAGTGGTGCCCCTGCATTGCAATGTAGAGCTGTTCACCTCAGTGTCACTCTGGAGTTACGTTTCCAACTTGTTGTACAGTGACCGGGTCCAACTGGGAGAATGGAACCCTTGCTAGTGCATTTGAACCATTAAGCGGATGCTCTTATACGAAACAACTTACTGCTTTCATTAACTGAGCCACACAGGATCATTCATGTACCATTTGGGACCATTGCTACACCAGTAGCTTACTTTAATTAGTAAGTGTAAAGGTGTTTTGCCAAACCTGGTGGCTTTCTGCAGCCCATCAAACACAGTCAACAGATCTCCGACTTCATAGATCTTGTCCGGATCATCAGCCGTCAACCTTTCAATGACCACACACAGTGTTAGTTGTAAGGACACATCTTAGTCTTCTAAATAAGCATGACATTTTAATAGTAATAATGAAGAAGGATCATACCCGGCAATGGCGTCTTCTTTCCTCACGCCATCAAGAAGGCTTCTTGTTATCGTATTAATCCTGGCTGTACAGAGAGATAAATGGCACAAACGTTACATTAAAGAACAATGGTAACATGCCTTCCCCCACATATGTAACAGTGTGTGCTACCTCTGACTTGTTCTGACTGCTCCTTCATTCTCCGATCCAGATCATCTCTCTGGGTGTGAAGGACGTGAAGATCTTTACGCAAGTCAGGTATAACCTGCAAATAGAAAAACAATCGATTTTACCTAAAACAGGAAAGTCCCTCATTACCAGTTCAAAACAATGATCTTAAGAGCTACGTAGATGTTGGCCATTAATCCACATATTGGTTTGTGCCCTAACCTTGACACGGTTATCTGCATGACCTTTGAACCCTCACCTTGACGTGCTTGCTGAGCTGTATGACCTGGTCCTGTAGCTCTGCATTGACCTTTGCTTCTTCCTCCAACTGTCTCTGTTGTCGCACCTTCTCCTCCTTCAGCCTGCGGTTCTCCTCCTTGATCACCTCCACCTCCTTCTCATGGTCCTCCTTCTGCAGCTCAAGGTTGTTTTCTGCAATCCTGAAACCACCCCCACAAGTAATTAACGGTAAATAAATACATCCTAAATCAATCTGGCTTGAACATTTTCCCTGTTTCTTTCCAGAACTTTCTAACTATGATGGATGAGTTACTCGCCTTGGTTTAGCCTGGCTTGATGCACAAGAATAACATTTTTTTTCATGAAGCAACTCTTACTTTCTAAATCTTTCTTCTCGCTCCAGATCTTCTTTGAGAGTTGTTTTGATTTGATCCAAGCTGTCTGAAAATAAATGTTACATATAAATGAATAATCAACTGGCTTGTCTTCTCCAGTCCTGTTGGGCTCCATGAATAAGGACCCCCTGGGGAGATCAACCAGACTAGACACACCACCACTGATAATGTAGAGAAAAATAAAAGTCTAAGCTTTCATTGATTTTGATATACCTTTCATTTCTGTTTCTGTTTCGGCAAG
This sequence comes from Novumbra hubbsi, assembly GCA_016801125.1. NCBI lineage: Eukaryota > Metazoa > Chordata > Actinopteri > Esociformes > Umbridae > Novumbra > Novumbra hubbsi. Next base: position 2,535 of record JACXGK010006819.1, on the reverse strand, counting down.
CTTCTTTTCAAAGTTTTGCTGTTCCCCCAGCAACCTGTCCTTGTCCACTTGAAGTTGGCCTATCGTTTTGGCTGCTTCCGCCTTGCCCTTCTGCACTTGCTCCTCCAGCGCAACCTTCTCCTTGGCTGATTTCTCCAGCTGGGCCTCAAGGCCGTGGAGTTTGTCTAGGCTTTGGGCATGAGCGCCAGACAAACCTGTCAGCCTCTCCAATAGCCCACGGTTCTCTTTGCTCTGTAAAGACACAATGGCGTTACAAAGTCTATGAGGGTTACAAACACCTTGAGCATTACATAGACTATGAGGGTTACAAAGACTTTTAGTGTTACATAGACTATGACGGTTACAAAGACTTTTAGCGTTACAAAGTCTTTGATCATTACAAAGACTTTGACTGTTACAAAGACAATGACCGTTACAAAGACAATGACCTTTACAAAGACTATGAGCGTTACAGGGACTATTAGCGTTACAAAGATTTTGAGCGTTACAAAGACTTTGAGCCTTACAAAGACTATGAGTGTTACAAAAATATTTAGTAAACCCAAAATAAAGCAAACCACTCCGATCTGTGCCCTACTGGTTATTAGAACATTCTCACTGGGTCTCTTTGGTTTCATCCATGCTCGGCTGCTTTTGGGGGTGTACCTGATCCTCCAGTTTCTTCCTGAGTTGCTGACATCTGTAGGACAGCTGGACATTATGCACCAAGCGCCGCAGAGTCTGGAAGCGTCGCCGGGCCAACCAAGCCCGGGCGTACTTCTGCAACACCAGAGCTTTCTGCACCTCCACCATCTGAGTGTGGTTACCAGCAACACAACAATCAACAACACACAGACACACACTGAAACAAACATACATGGTAAAAGGTGGAGGCAGGCATAAACAAAATGAAACGTGTATGTAAATACCAACACGCTAAATACACAGACACAGACTGTTCCAAAAGACCCTGAAAACAGGCACACGTCACTGACATGTATTCACTGTACGAATGCCTATCATGCAGAGCAAATGGCCACGGCCATCATGAGATCTATGGACACTGAGGCCCAGTACCTTTCTGTAGTGTCTGCGTGCCAGCCAGCCTCTAGTAAAGGCTTGGACAGTGATCGTGGAGGTACGCAGCATGGTGTAAATCTGTCGGGTCAGGCAACCTCTCCAGTACCTCTGGATGATCACGGAAGCCCAGCCCTGCTTCAACGCAGCAGCCGTCACTGTTTTCCTGAGTAGACAGAGAGGGGAAGATTCATTCCTCATAAACCCCTTCATAATCAGCCAGCCGATAGTCACAGAAAAAAAAGTCCATTAAATTAAATGAAGCCAGTCCATGAATCACAGTCGGTCACAAAGAAAGATTGTTTTAGGGGGAACCTCTGCTGTCCAGGAGACAGGCCCGGTTCCAGGGAGAACAACTGGGGAGGCATATCTGATTTATATACTAGCTGCATAAACAAACTGGGGGGGGGGCACAGGTTCTCTCTGGAGGGGCAACGCCTGGCAATGCCAGCGTGGCGCCGAGCCTGCCAAGAATGACGTAACACCACATCCGTCGTCCAGAACCCGGCCTGCACCGTGGTCCGCCAACACTGATCTAACTGAGAGGGTGTGGCATCGTCACGACGACACGCACCGTATCTGCCTCTGCCCGCGAACGTACTGCTGGAGGACGATGGCCGCCTCCCTCATGCAAAGGAACTTGGTCCTCTGACTCCACCCCCGGACGTGCTTCTGGATGGTCACGCACGCGCCCCGGAGGCGATCCAACCGCAGCTTCTCCAGGTACGCCACCTGACCCGCTCGGAAAAAGATCTTGGTCCGGCCAAACTTGTACTGGTTGGGGTCCTGGAGATGACAGGTTACTGACACGTTGGTAAAACAAATCAGTATACGGGCAGTTTGACACACATAAGAACCATCAGATTCCCCAACGAGGTCATAAGGAAAGTCCAAGTTTCCCGGGGAAACATAGAGTCAGCAGAAAATGTTTCAACCTAAAGGCTCCATAAGCTCAGTCTCAATCAGAACCAAAAACCTCTGAGAATAAGTTGTATTAGACACTGGGTCAGACACTCTAACCACCACCCCCTGTCACCCCCATATCCTGCTTATGCCCAACCCTCAGCCTCTATCACCCACATATCCTGCTCATGTCCAACCACCAGCCCCCATCACCCCATATCCTGCTTATGTCCAACCACCAGCCCCCATCACCCCATATCCTGCTTATGTCCAACCCCCAGCCCCCATCAAACCCATATCCTGCTTATGTCCAACCACCAGCCACCATCATCCCATATCCTGCTTATGCCCCGCCTTTACCTGGATCAGCCTCTGCAGCACTGTCTTACAGGTCTGTTTCTTCTCGTTGAGACCTAGCTCCTGTTGGCTCATCAGGACACTGTAGCGGCTATAGAACTCTATGTACGTCCACCTGTCAATCAATACACAGTTTGTCACTTGATTTAGAGTGGTGCTAACTACTGTAGTACTGTAGAAGGGTATACGTGGAGGTAACTACTGTAGTACTGTAGAAGG
>JACXGK010006818.1:8733-20203 GCA_016801125.1 Novumbra hubbsi | reverse complement strand
TCATGGGGATTCATGCGTATATAACACGTCACAAATATATCGAGTTTCATTTCTATGCTGATGTAACAGACATGACTTGTTTCTATGAGAGGAGAGAATTAGAATGTGTATGTTGTTCATGCACACATTTTCACCACACAACAGGTATTTGTAAGAAGGAACACGTTCTATAGCGGAACCGTTTATGGTAGTAAATTTGGGGTCACCTTGCGTAAAACGTTGTTTCTAGGTTGAGGACCTCTTATGATAGCACATTTATCACAGATTCCCTCGTAATCGGAACCAAACTCCAAGGAGAGTGAAAATATGAAATACAATGCATTTTTCTGTGACCACATTCTACTGAGCCAAAACAGTTGAATCAGTTCTGCAGTTTCTCTGCTGTAGGCCATGGCGAGGATTGGGGGTTTGTGTTGGGGCATTATCAATCATGTCCTGTATTTATGGCAGACAAGCACCCTAGTGTCAGATAATTGTGGTGCACCTGAGGATGTTTTATTCCTGTGGAGTTGGTCTGGTGGTAACAAACTGGAGATTAAATGTCAATGGAACATATCTTTATTTTATTCTGCCTTTTGAGTTACTATAATTATACATCGACGCATCTGGCCTCTGTGATCCCTTTAGTCAATTTACTATAGGCGGTTGCTACACATATACATGTATGTGCATTTAATGTGATCTGAGACTAAATTAAGAAACCAAAATACATCTTTAACAGCATATGGCTGTGAACATCTTGCAGGTTACTGCAGGTAATCATCTGTGCCGCTACAACAGAAACAGAGACACAAGTCTACTGGGTAGAATGGTTTGACGTTGGGATGACGACGGCTGAGTAAAGATGAGAATGAGGGGCAATGGACCTCACATCTCCAAAGAATGGTGTGCTGCAAACATTAGAAGCTCCCTGCACTCACGTGTTTCTGTGTTACAGAAAGTAAAGAGAGGAAGTCTCTTGATATATATTGCAGCAGAAGTGTGATCAGGATGCGTTTTTTTTTTATTGCAGTCGCAGTTCATTCCATAAACTTGTAGGAGAAAGGTACATTTAGCTAATTCTCGGCGGGAGGTAACTTAGGAGCGCGTGGAGGATGGCAGGCGCAAAACTCACGCCGTCTCCGTCGGAGATAGATCCAGACGTCAAGACCGAGGCGACGAAAACACCGGAGGAGCCGATTTGGGTGCACCCGTCAATACCGATACGGACGATGGGCTCTTTTGGGAGTGATGCTGGCCAAAGGTACCGCAGATTGAACCGCATGAAGCTGCTGCATGTTTCGGACACAGTTGAATATCGAACCCGCAGCCCACTCGACGAGTGTCGTGTTACAAGCGCGTGGCGGCACAACGCAGTGTAATTATCCCAATCCATTGATAATGATCATTATTTTAATTCCAAAACATTTTGTTCATCAACGCTAGTTTTCGTTCTCATCGAGTTTATTTTAAAGGAAATGATATTGTTTGCAAAAAAAATCTAATATATCTATAACACATATCGCGCCAGGATCTATCTTTGCTTTCCGTCTCTTGGTAGACTTATATTGGCACATGACAGGCCTATGCGCGATTTACGAAGATGATTTATGGCAGATTGTGACATCTGACTGAACGCATTGTCTCGGTTAGCTACTGTATTTCGAAATTGCAAATTCTCTGAACCATCTTATTGTCAATCTATGTCATCACTATCCTGTTGTGGGATATTCTATGTGTTTTCTTCTGCAGTATGCTTCATGTGCGTTGCTTACATAAGTCTGAAGACGCCGCAGCTCTGAACGTCTATATATAGCTAAGCCATATCACACATAATGGTAACTGAGGGTGAGAACCAGGTGTAGTTGCTTTATTGGGTGCTCGGGTGATCATTTAGATTTTGATACAATTCTTTAATTGATTTCTTTACCTTTAAGGGAGACTTTCTGCTTTGCAATGCAAAACACAGGTGCTTTTGGGTGTGCGTTATAACATGTGTGCCTGAGCAAATTAGGAAGTACAGTCTAGTAGCCTAACATACTGTATGTACCTTCCTCTCCTGTTTACAACCTATTTGTTAGTTTGATAAGAATTTTGAAGGGGAACAAACAGTTTTATTACAGGTCAGAATATTAATATGGCCTTCCCAGCCTAAATAAAAAGCGTTGTTGAAATGGCTTCCATCCCCCCGGTACCCCGGCAGTCCCAATCACGGTTCCCATTCTTCTAAGGCTGCACTGCATAATTCAATCAATGACGTTGGTGTGGCAACAAAAACTGCAATAATGTTTTTGGGGGTTTCAACTGTATTTCTGTCTGTGTAGAGAAAGCTAGGATGTGCACAGCCTGGCTGAGGCTGGTGCAGGGTGTTTAATCTTTCAGTATCTGCAGAGAGTTGTGCCTAGTCAATACAGTTAATCGTGGCAGTTTGGACGCTTGAAATCTCATGCCCACAATGTTTCGTTAATCATTGAGTCCACACACCTGTGTACTGCATTTAATTATGCACAACGTTCTGATTTCACTGGATTCATTACCTGCTCCGAATGTCACATTGTTCTCCGTAAATCGTGACAGGGATTTGTCAGAATACGTTTGGTGACGCTTAATGTAGAAGCGATTATTCAACATTTGCTAAATATCTGATAAACCTTTGAGACGACACAGACGCAGACACATAAACACTGGGCTGCACAGGAATCTACCTGTTGGTGTCCAGATCAAATTCATATTCAGGATTTCTATTAAACTCAATTCAGAATTGATGCCAAACCTTATGGGGCAATGAATAGGCAGATCAATAATCCGTACATGATTCATAGAAATAACTATAGTAAAAGGTTTAGTGTACATTAAGAAAACATCCCTCCCGAGACACTTGCTCTCACAATGGTCTTTCCAGCCTAGCAGCTTTCCCTTCGTTGAACCATGAACAACCTTCGCTCATTAAGAACGCTGCTGAACCGAGCACCGCATAACAGCAAAATGCAGCATTGGGATGTTTTTCAGGTTCTGAGGTGAGGTAGCTAGTGTGCCGCAGGTCTACGCTGGCTACGTCCAGTAGTCTGTCGATGCCCTGGGGTTGTTTCTCCGTCTGACCGACTAGGAGAGACGTAGGGAGAAGCCACCGTGGGTTACGGACCCGGGGAAGCCGTGGTGACACAGAACAAGAGGGAGAGGTAGAAGGAAGGGAAACGGTGTGCGTAACAGTACAGAAACATTATCTCACTGAGACAGCAAACGCCCCAGGACTCTCGGACAAGTCAACCCTTTAGACAGACGGATATTGTCAGTCAGTCGAAGATCAGAATGCCAGGGAGACCTGATCAGTCCCTGGAGGAGGAATGGAAGGACGGATATTCAATCATCTTTCCCATCTCTATTGACCCGCCGATCCATCCATCCCTCTAAGCTCAGCTCCTTTTATTTACCTGCATTATTCACTGCATTATTTATTGGCTTGAGGAACCCATCAGTGCGGTTCTGTCCAATCAAAAGCCAGGCGGGATTAAAGACCGATGTCGGATGTAAAGACATGTCAGGCATTTAATGTCAATAGCACCTTTGGAAACATATTTAGTGAGAAAAATGGTGACGTGTTCAATACTTATTTCACCCGCTGTTAACAATGTTAAATAGCAGCAATTCCAAAATGTAGAAAATAATATTACGTGTAATATCAGCATTTCTATCATTAAGCGTAATAATGCCTGTGAATGGTACATTCAAATATGCTAATGTGCATAGAAAGGGTTCATGTGATCAATACGATAATAGATCAATGTTGCTGGTTGAGAAGTCTTATGGCCTGGTGGGAAAAACCTGCTTGTGAGTCTGGAAGTGCCCTGATGCTCCGGTAACGTCTACCAGACGGCAGCCGTGTGGACTGACCGTACCGTCGGTGGCCGGAGTCTTTTATGATGTTCCGTGCTTTCCTAAGGCATCGTGTGGGATAGGCTCCTCACACAGAGGGGAGATGGCCGGCAACGATGTGCTCCGCTGACTTCACCTCCCTCAGGAGGACCTGGTGATCAGCATCAGATCAGCTGCCGTACCAGGCAGTGATGCAACCTGAGAGGAGGCTCTCCAAGGTGCCCTGTAAGCGTTGGTGAGAGTTTTTGCAGACATGCCAAACTTCTTGAGCCTGTTTTTACTGTTCGGACCAGGTGAGGTCTGCATTGATAAACACACTGAGGAACCTGAAGCCGGAGATGCTCTCCACTTTATCAACGTGTATGTGGGCATGAGACCCCCTCTCCCACATCCTGAAGTCCACGATCATCTCTTGAGTCTTGCAGACGCTGATAGAGAGGTTTTGGTCTTGGCACCATGTAACCAGGTCCCCCACCTCTCTGTAAGCGGTCTCATCGTTGTTGGAGATGATACCCAGGATGGTGGTGTCGTCCGCATACTTAAGGATGATCTGGGTTTGGCCGCACAGCCATACGTGAACAGAGAGTACGGGAGATGACGGAGAACGCAGCCCCAGAGACGGTGCATAGGAGGCGTGGATGCCCATTCTCACCACATGGGGTGAGTGTCGCCTGTTTCTGACCTGTCGCTCAAAGGACATCATAATGATGGAGGTCAGTGCTACAGACGGTGGTCATTCAGGCGGATGATGGAAGGTTTCTTCAGTACAGAACGTGGGACAACGGGGTCTGTTTGAAGCAGGTGGGGACTGCAGACAGAGTCAGTGAGGGGTCATATCTGGACCTCCTCAAAGCCTCCAGGTCCCAGGAACATCAGGCAGAGGACCATTACAATTAACCAGGGCTTTTGGTTGGGGCAAGGCATAACATTTATACTCGGGACAAAATCATTAATGAACTTGGAAATTGATGCTGAGACAAGAGTCTGTCCCCAACGGCTTTAACACAAAACAGATCGTCCAATCTTTGTTTCGCGGTCCTGGAGGGTGGATTTGGATTTCTCATTCCAGTGTTTAACTGCCCAAATAAACAGTTGTCCTGTTACTGTGTTCTGGTGATGAGATTTATGGTGGTCACTTCAAACCTCTGTACGTCATATTAAACGTAATAGATGCAATGCAACGGCTGTGCAACACGCTTTATGCCATTAACCTGTAGGCATGAGGTTGAATGCTCAGGAGTCCTCGGTTTCCCACTATAACAACACAGATGAACCTCGATTTGAGATGAACCGCTGTATCATTCCAAATGATCGGGTCCGAAACCACACAATCATAATCTCATCACGATCATCATCATTATGTCTTCACACCCTCTGGTCCATTCCATAAAACGGGCCAGATCACAGCCCTAATAATCTCCTTCGAATACCTCGACTGTTGGCATTACTCCTCAAGTTAAAGCCTTGCATACTTATACTACGAATAAGGATGCGTTCAAGGCCGGCACTGGTGATAATAACATATTTTATTACTGTATAATGCTTGCGTGGGTCCCAGGGACTTTGGGTGCTTTGTGTCTCTCAATGCCACAACAGGGAAGATTGGCTTCAGCAACACGGATCTCACCTTAATAGTAATAAAAGTCTGCCTAGGGTTGTCCTCAGGGAATAGAAGCCGTTGAAGGATTGCTCATGGGTTTTCTGTTTGTGCTTCAGCCGTCTGAGGCGTCGGCTTTTCTCGGAAGACCGATTGAGGAGAGTGAAGTGAGGAGAGGAGTGGGCTCTGAAGAAAAGATGTTTGAACACAATGTTCTTGCTCTTTGCGAGTTCTCGGCAATCACTCATGTCCTTCCTAATGTACCTGCACAACAATACTGGTGTATATACTAGGACTTTGCTGTGCAATCTAGGGCCACTCCGATCATTACTCGCACACTATACAGGTGCAATAGACAAGTCACTTTGTCATTTGTCTGATTTGCTTTTTGCGGATGCAAATTATATTGACATGTATGCACGGCCAATATAGTTTCACTTCAGTCCAATGAACAATGGTCCTCAATTATCATTAAGCTGTTAAGTGTTGCTTCTTTGAACATACACATCAATAAGTATGTCAGAAGCAGCTTTAGCTGAATCCAGAATCTATCCAAACAGGAATGTTTCATAGTGCTGATTCGGATCCATCATACGGCTGGCTCAATCCAAAGTTTTTGTGTGATAAGTCCAGCAGCTCATTTCCAAGGGATTCCTTTAAAAACAAGGACATTATTTGCCACTTGGCCACAAAGCAGTATTTCTATGACTAGTAGATGATTGAGCATGGGCACTGGTAATTGTCTGGTTTCTAGTATCATCTCTTCTATAATGTCATGTCTATTATCTCTTCTATGATGTCATATCGAGAATCTCTTCTGACATCTCTCATCAGTTCATCTCTAATCTACCAATTTACACGCCTATTTATTTAGCCATTTATTTAATTTTGTTTGTGTCTTATGACGCCTTCGTAAGTCTACTACCCAATACTTGCGGTCTGTTACCTCAGTTGTCCTATAGCAGGTTTTTAATAAGGCTATCAAAGGGACGTGCCACAAAAAAATCTTCATCTCTGTGCAATGTACTGAGATAGTGCTTATTTATAGCACTCCTAATATAACTGCGCAGTTACGTTGTCCTTGTTTTTCAGCATATGCAACTTAATGAACTGTTTCTTGTGCTCCTGTGTGTGAATTATGTCAGGTTTGTTTTAAGGCAGTGTTCATTAAACTCCTCAGTTGACCTGGAAGGCAAAACAGCCCTCACGGATCCACAGCTGTGATTGGTGCGTTGTAGCCTCCAATCCGCAATCCCTGTTGAAGATTGAATCCTGAAATGGTTTACTTTGAAAGCGAAACAGAGCCGGTGGCATTCAGGAGGGTTTATTCTCGTGTGCATGCATGTACATATACCATGAGCGCCCTTGCGTGTTAACAAGGGGCCACGCGTACGGTATCAAACCCTACCTTCTGCCTGATCGCTGAATGCACCGGTTACAGGGAATCAATAGAGACCGAGAGCGTGGGCCATGAGAGGCTAACTTGGACGTATTCGTGCTGAGTTCTATTTCCATCAGAGTCAGTTGGAGTGTGAGACACATTCCAGTGGTTACAGGGAGAGTCGAAAATTTCATAAACTGTACAGCCGTTGAATTACATACAGGACGTTGGCGGTTACAGCGCGACTAGAGAAGTGGATAGTAAGGACCTGTCAGAAACACGACATAGGGTTTAAAGTAGATTGTCCTGGAGTCTGAGGGCTGTTGGCGGTATAAGATGGTCTGCTTTGATGAATTCAGACAGAAACAATCAAATGAGTTTCACCCTTTCACTTGTTTTTAATGCTCTCCTCCATTTTACCGCTCTCCCCCTTTACCCATTCTCTCACCTGTTTCTTTTAAGCACACGTGTCCAAACATCCAAGATCCAAACATTTGAAGCGTTTGGCAGAGGCAGATGAAAGTGGCATAGGCCTTGCTCTAATAGACGAGAATCAAAGTAGCTCACTTGATTTACCCTTCTTGAGCTCTCCGTGGTGAACACGTGTCAGGCTTGGGAAGTGTAGTTCTGTGCCCCGCATCAGTGTTTGATTTTGGGAGAACTGCAAGTCCCAGCATCCCTAAAAAGTACTGCAGAGACTCATGTGGCCCCACAACACTTTGAAAGGTCCTTCAGGGGACAACCGGCAGAGCCTGAGGAATCAGCCTGTGTCGACCGCATGGGAATCAGCCTGTATCCATCACGTTAACTCACTCATAGCTGTGATGTCTAGCATTAGTTTTGCAGTTGTTGTAATATAAATTGGTTTGCTGGATCTGCAGTCAAGGTGAGGTGAAAATCTAATTGCTCCTGCATTGCATGCCTCTGGGGCTAAACAGTGTGTCAGTGTCTAAGATGTAACTGTATGTGCGTGATTAATAAGACAACCGAGACTTCCAGCCTCCTCTAGCTTGCCTCTGATACAGTTGATACCACAGGCACGGTCAGTGTTTGATACTGCAGCATTAGAGTTGTAATAAACCATCTGATTTTTCCAGCCTCTTGACTCCTCAATAAGTGCTTTATAATCAGATATGGTTCAGGGGCCCGAAATGCTGCCGATTAACAGACAGACCCTCACCCAGACAGAGCTGGGATGCCAACCCTCTGACAGGTACCTTGGAGATGTATGTCTAACTTTTATTTGGACAGTTCCGACCTTCTTCATACAGTAGGTGATAGTGCTGGGACAAGGAAAACTCTTTCTTTTGGATTTTTCCAAAATAAAGTTAATCTGACTTTGATTGAACTTACTAGGCTAATTTACATGACTAGGTAAATATCTCTCCAGTTCGCAGGCATCGAAGAAGATGAAGTGTGTGTGTCATTGCAAAATTGAACCATACGTTTTTTAAGATCTTCAGACATTTCGGAAATTAGCTAGCTTCAGTTAGCTTTGCGTTCCAGCTCGGGCTTCAGCCTTAACGTAATGGTGGATTTTGCCTGTCTGAAAACGTACACCTAATCTCCTTCTGATACCAATCTCCTAGTGAAATCATAATATGGATACTTTTTATTAATGTCTAACAAAGCTGTGATACATTTTTTTTATTGTGTTTTACAAGGCTTTTTTGTGAGATATGTTTTTATACAGTCAAAAGATTAGATTAGATTCAACTTTAAAACAAAATGCAGTTAGCATCCAACCAAAAGTGCTAAAAAGAGCAGTGTGCAAATGGCATGTATAAGTAATGTGCAATAAGCAATGTACAATGTATAGATGTGCAAATGGGATGGTTAAGTAATGTACAAAGTGCGGATGTGCAGTTAGCAGTACAAACGGAATGCATTAGTGCAAGGGTCAGATTAGGTGTCCAGGTGTAAATATGCAATAAGAAGTACAGACAGTATAAATTGTGCAAATGGCAATAATGATGAGGTAGCATGTGCAGAGCAGGAGGAAGCCTATCGTCGAGACACAGAGTTCAGCAGGATAACAGTAGCTGGGCAGAAACAGTTCCTAAGCCGGCTGGTGCGAGAACGAAGAGACCGGAACTGCTTTCCAGATGGCAGGGGGGCAAACAGTTTTTGACTCGGGTGTGAGGGGTCCCTGATGATGCCACGAGTTCTCCACAGACAGCGCTTGTGCTGGAGGTCTTTGATGGCAAGGAGCTGGACACCAATGACGCGCTGGGCGGTTTTCAACACCCGCTGCAGGGACTTCCGGTCCCTGTGGCACAGTTAGACAGGATGCTCTCAACTGTGCAGCGGTAAAAGTTTACCAGGATGTTTGTAGATAGGTGGGCCTTCTTTAACTAACTTAAAAATAAACAGGCGCTGCTGCGCCTATTTTACCAAGCTTGAGGTGTTGAAGGACCAGGAGAGGTCCTCGGGGATGTGGACACCCAGGAATTTGAAGCTGGCCACACATTCCACCGTGGTCCCATCAATGAGGACTGGGGCATGGATGCAGCCTTTAGACTTCCCGTAATCCACAATCTGTTATTTGGTCTTCTTGGTGTTGAGGGCAAGGTTGTTGTTGTTTGTGCACCAAGCCACAAGGTGCTTGACCTCCTCTCTGTAGGCTGACTCATCGTTGTCGCTGATCAGGCCAACCACTGTGGTGTCGTCCGCAACGACGATGCTGGACGATGGTGTTGGAGCTGTGCAGAAGGATGCAGTCATGGGTGAAAAGAGACTACAGGAGTGGACTAAGCACACAGCCCTGTGGGACACCAGTGTTCATTGTCAGGGTGAAGGAGCTGAGGTTGTCTAACCTGACAGACTGGGGTCTGTTGGTAAGAAAGTCCAGAGTCCAGTTGCAGAGAGAGGAGCTGATCCCAAGGTCGTGGAATTTGGTAACTAGTCTAGAGGGGGTAACCGTGTTGAATGCCGAGCTGAAGTCAATGAACAGCATCCTTACATATTAGTTGGTTTTGTCCAGGTGGGTCAGGGCAGAGTGAAGAGTAGTGGAGATGGCGTCCTCAGTAGACCTATTAGGGCGGTAGGCATACTGGTGTGGGTCCAAAGTTGGAGCCAATGAGCCAAGGTGTTCAGCTCGTTCATGAGGGAGACATCAGTGGCTGAGGGGGTGGGGTGTTTAGGTCAGTAGTCAGTGAGGGCTTGAATGCCCTGCCACATGCCCCAAGGGTCAGAGTTGTTATGGAGATGTTCCTCAATCCTCTGTTTGTGGGCGTTTGGCCATCTTGATGCCCATTTTCAGGTTGGCCCAGGATAAGTTGTAGGCCTCTGTATCTTTGGCTCTGAAAGCAGCATCACGTGCCTTCAGCAGCAGTCTGACCTCTTTGTTCATCTAAGGCTTCTGGTTGGGGTAGGTCTTTATTTGTTTATAGGTGGTGACATTGTTGGTGCAGGTGTTGATGTATTCCGGGATAGATGATGCATATGTATCAATGACATGATATGGATCAAAAGACAACATAAGCCACATGGCTGTTAATAACAAAACCACTGTTACCGCGGTTGTTTAACACAGCAATTAACCCATTTCCTGCGGTCTAAAAAAGATTACACATAGTTAAGAATGTGGATTGAACAGTGTTTACTGTTTTCTTTGGAATTAGTCCGGTCGTACACATGCAGATGGATGGAGGCATGGATAAACAGGGTTTTTCTTTTTTTTCGGTTATTGTTTATGTTCATATCTTTTAAGATGGATTAATGCTTCACCTAGACTGCTGTCTGAATGTGCAGGAGAACGCCCTATGGCTTTGTTTGAGAGGATAAAAAATGTGTTGGGTAAAATTTTTGAGTAATATGTTGTTATGTTTGTTAATCAAACATGGATGTAATGTTCCCATTAAAAAAAACAAGAAATTCCACAAGTTCACTTTTAATAAAGCACACCTTTTAATTGAAATGTATCCCCCCCATAAAAAGAGAGAGAAAGCAAAAACTGTAAAAAGCTGACAACAAAGTAAAGTGTGTCTACAATTCAAAAATATCCATATATTTTATAGGTTACTACATGATTGTTATTTCATAGTTTTGATTGTCTTTACAATTATTCTACAATGTGTGACATAGTGAAAAATAAATTAATAACATTGAATGGGCGTTTCCAAACCTTCGACGAGTACTGTATAAACTCACTGACAATGTAGTTTAACACGGAACTCTTTGTCAAACACGTTATTTTGCTAGTAGTAGATTGGTGGGTTTTTGGTGCCAGTGATAGTGACTTTTTTCTGATACTGTTTATGTAGAGACCAGACTTCTGACACGTTGAGAGGTGGGTTTAGTTCAGGTCAGTTGGTCAGAATCAGCCCATGTGCTGCAGCTTTTACCACCCATGGCCGCCTTTCCATGTTTCGTTTGGATGGGAATGACTGCAGGCAGTACAAGAGAGGCTGGGGAGAAAACCCTAGTCTGAAACAGGAGTCTGGTTGGCTGGGGAGAAAACCCTAGTCTGAAACCGTAGTCTGGTTGGCTGGGGAGAAAACCCTAGTCTGAAACAGTAGTCTGGTTGGCTGGGGAGAAAACCCTAGTCTGAAACAGTAGTCTGGTTGGCTGGGGAGAAAACCCTAGTCTGAAACAGTAGTCTGGTTGGCTGGGGAGAAAACCCTAGTCTGAAACAGTAG
>JACXGK010006817.1:0-27542 GCA_016801125.1 Novumbra hubbsi | reverse complement strand
TTTACTGTGGGATGGTGGGGCAGATATTTATCTGTGTTCACTGTGGAATGGTGGGGAAGATATTTACCAGTGTTCACTGTGGGATGGTGGGGAGGGTATTTACCCGTGTTCACTGTGGGAGGGTATTTACCCGGGTTTACTGTGGGATGGTGGGGCAGATATTTATCTGTGTTCACTGTGGAATGGTGGGGAAGATATTTACCAGTGTTCACTGTGGGATGGTGGGGAGGGTATTTACCCGTGTTCACTGTGGGATGGTGGGGAGGGTATTTACCTGTGTTCACTGTGGGAGGGTATTTACCCGGGTTTACGGTGGGATGGTGGGGCAGATATTTATCTGTGTTCACTGTGGAATGGTGGGGAGGGTATCTACCCATGAAGCATTAAACAGTGATATGCCGTTTTCCTTTAGGTGAGGAGCCGGGGTCTCCCGGACGATGCTGCAGGGCCGATCCGGATCATCGACATTGAAAGCGTTGATGCCAACATGTGCTGTGGGACGCACGTGTCCAACCTGGGTCACTTACAGGTGGAAACACAGACCGTCTGCAACTCCAGAACTAGACACTGCAAATGTATCTAAAACCAGTGCGGGATCCCGTTATGGTGGTCATAGCTCACGCACAGCCTCCCCTCTTACTGGGCTGAAGGAGAGACCAAAGGGGGGGTTAAACCCCCCCCCCCCCCCCAGTGGTCCGTCCAATCCCCCGTTACAAGAGCGGTCAGCAGCGGGTCAACAAGGGTCAGTGGGACTTAATATGGTTTCACTGATGCAGCTTGAATCTGATGTGTTGTAGGTCATAAAACTATTGGGGACCGAGAAAGGAAAGAAGAACAAAACCAACCTGATATTCCTGGTGGGTCACCGGGTACTGAAGTACGCCGAGAAAAGCTACAGCATAGAACGTTCATTAGTGTCTCTGCTCAAGTGAGTTCCATAATGCCAAGCTGATTCAGCCACCATGGTAAAAATGTATAATTAAACCGATGAAACCGGTATCTTTGGATTAAGAAATAACATTTGGATTTGTCTCACAGAACTGGGCCAGATGATCACGTTGATGCAGTAGACAAGATCCAGAAGACAGTAAAGGCACTACAGAAGGTGAACCTGCTGAACGCCCTGTTACTCGGACGTCCCTGTGTTCTGTCTTAGTTTGAATCACTAACCTAGTTCTGTCTTTGTTCGACAGAGTAATTTGAATCTACTCAGGGACATGGCCGTCCTCGTAGCCCAGAGCTTCAAGATCAACCCGGAGCGAGGCAACTTCTTTGCTCTGCACAAGTGAGAGTCTCTCCACGTATACTACTGTGTTTCGACTTCACAATGACGTGACTGGCTGGAAGTGGAAAATGGGAATCTTCTAATGGCAGCTGCGTCATGGCGGTTGTGGTATTCCCACGGTGCATGCTGGGACAGTGAACATGTGGTTAGCTGGAGAACTGGCTCGTGCCTCACGGGTAGCACAGATTCTGGAAAATGCTTCCTGGTTGCTGCCTGGTTGCTTCCTGGTTGAGTGGGCAGATCTCTGACTGTCCCCTGCCCTCGTGGATTCACTGCAATGAAATGGGGCCTATTTGTGAGTTGGACATCACAAACATTCATCATTATACTCCAAATAGTCAAGATAATCTGCTTTCCATTACAGGAAAGAGGGTGACAACGAGTTTATGAGCATAATAGCCAATGAAATAGCCACTGAGGTACGATGTCTTCCTTTTCGGTTTTCATATTGTAAGGAAGTTGTCTAAGGTATAAGATTTAAATGTATATTGGATGTTGTTTGTTTTGTGTGTCCTAGGAGACTTTGGTGTTCCTGACAGTTGGAGAAGAGAAGGGACCAGGTCTGTTCCTGCTAGCTGGACCTAGTCAGAAGGTGGCTGACCTGGGACCACGGTAAGACACTGACAGGTCTCTGCGCTGCGGCTCTGGAGCTGTGGACTTGTTCAGTTTGATGGGCTCTGCTAGGTGATTTAATGTGTTGACTCCTAATGTTGGTTCACGCAGTGTGTTTGTTAGCCAGGCAGGGGGCGCACTTTGTCAATAATAGTTTGGAATGGAAATGCATGGGGTGCCCGCAACTTTTTCTTCAGTCCATGGTGCAACTTGTCCTTCAGCTGAGAGTTATTTAAAAGTAACAAACCAAAGTCAAATTCCATGTTGATGATGAAATTGCATCAGGAGAAATGTATTTTCTTCTGATGCAATTCCCCGAAAGGTGGGGTAATCTCAAATGCGTCTTGATACTGTAGCTGTGACGTGTCTGATAGTGTAGAGATTTCTTTGTGAGATTGCTGTGTAAATTGCACGTATCATTAGAATGCTTTCTACCAGTAGCGTGTTACTCCCAGTAGCTTCTTAGCTGATGTAGCTATTTCAAAATACAATAATTTTTAATTTGTTTATTTCTGTCTGTTGCAGAGTGCTGGAGATTCTTGAGGGCAAAGGAGCAGGAAAGAACGGGCGCTTCCAGGGCAAAGTGAACAGCTTGGCACGCAGAGGGGAGGTAGAGGCCCTGCTTCTGGAACGCTGCAGGAGTGAGCCATAATGGATGCCTGACGGGGCTGAAATCCCCCCGCATCTTACAGGCAGTGATTGGTCACAGGATGACCGAAACCAGCACCACATGGCAACTTGCTTCTGAGCCGTGTGATAACTGCAGTCTAAATCCAGGACCGCAATATCAATATGTACTGTACATTCATGATGATTAGAAAGGCAAATGTAAAAAATTAACTTGTTAACATGTTGGGCTAAGCAAGTACATGTGTTAAAATAAAGATTTGTATTTGTTTTTAATAGATATGAGTTTGATCTGAAAGAAAGACCTTATCAATTGGACAACCTGGTTGTCAAATATTGATGGTTCAGGCAACACTATTCCGCGTATCTGTGACGACTGTGTGACGCTTGGGCCTATGTCATGTATGAACACAAGGCCAAAGGTCAGGGTTCCATGTAGAGTTAATAACAACTGATCTGCTGAGTCTTTGTCACTACAATAGGCACTTGTTTACAAAGATATCATTGATGCTGTGCTAAACTGTTTTGTGGTTTAAAAAATCATAGAATTGTTAGATAAATTGCTAGTTTGTCAGCAATTTGTCATTATTCACAGTAAACATCTGAACAATGTAAAAGCGTTGGAAGTTAAAAGGTTTTTAAACTACTATTGTTTAGTAGTGTTAAATAGTGTTAAACAGCATTTTCAATCATATTTTTATTACTTTTATTATAAATATCGGTCAATTTCCAAAAATACTTTTAACAGGAAAAACAGTTACAAAAACAATATTGACATAGTCATAGAACATTCTTTAGAATGCACTGTACAGTAGACCAATGCTTGGGCTCATTGTCTCCCTGATTGGTTTAAAAATAAGTCCAAACAAATTCAAGGAAACATTCACTTGAGTCCTAAGTTCACATTGAACTTCTGAAAAAATCAACTTTTTTTCCACACAAACCACACATTCTCAGATGCCTCTGAGTACCACTGTGTAATGCTTTCAGCGTCCATGGATAGGAATATTAGATATATACACTTGAGTAACCGGATGACAAAATAGCTTATTGATCTCTTTAGATCTTTTTGTGGGGGAGTCAATCTATGGAAGCACCAGTGGAAACGGTTCAACCCTGGAGTCAATCCTGTGTGCGTGAGTCTATGCGGATGTTGGCTGTCCACAACCTCACAGATGCTTCTTGCCCTGTACGCCGCTCAGCGCCCCGGACACACAGTAGGGGATGATGCTCACGGTTACCAGAGGGACGGTGGCGCTCTTGCAGAAGGACAGCAGGTAGAACAGAGCGGCAGTGTGGGTGGGGAGCTTGAAGGAGTCAAAGAGGTGTAGCAGGACCAGCGAGCTGACGATACATCCCGTCCTGAAGAGGGCGCTGTTGCTCTTTTTGCATTCGGTGTAGAGCGGCGAGTGCAGGCCCAGTCCCAGGCCGAACAGGGTGCCCATGTTGCGCAGGAGGCTGGCAAAGGGGGTCGAGTCCATGTGGACCCACTCCGGTTTTACGCACCACTTTTGGGCCTTCTCCAGAGTCCACAGCAGGTCCACGCCCACAGCCTTCAGCAGGACATAGAAGCCCACAGCAACGGAGAGCAGGATGAGGGTGGTGTAGAAGTACTTCTTCATACTGGCGCCGTAGATCCACTGGGTTCTGTTGAAGGCCTCCGCCACCACCATACCTGGAAATCAAATGTAATGTCATATTAGCGACATGCACTTAAGTACCGCTGTTTGCCGTAGTTGTAATGTGTGTCTGGAGGGCTTTGCACTGACCTGTGATGACTCCACAGATCACTTGGTGAGGAAAGTGGGCAGCGATGAAGACTCTGGAGAGGCAGACGCAAACCTGGACCGCCCAGAAGAATGCCCACAGAGCAGCCCGTACATACCTGCACGGACAGAGGGCAGAGAGAAGTGGTCGCTAAAGAGTTGGGAGGTGCTTCTTTCGTGCGAAACCTGATTAAACAGTCATCCACTAGACTGCTGCACAGATAAGTAAGAATAAACCGGCGAGCGACGAATATAAAGGGGGGGGGGGCAAGAATGAGATCACAGAAATGTTCAGGTGGAATCCCATGGAACTCACAGGCCCTTGGAAGAGGATCTCGTCTTCGGGCTCAGCATGATGGCCAGGATGGAGGTGACCAGCGTGTAGTAGACGCTGGCAGCTCCCATGGCATGGCCGGATGGACTGCCTGTCAGGGGCACAGACAGAGAAACACTTACTACTAAGTTCACATAACCCGACACGGTACCGTAACACGGCACTTAATAAATGATCCACCGACAGAGTCGTACAATGTCTCGAAAACTTATGTGCCGGCTGGCATCTCCTCAGCTACAATATGATCACATTTGAGTTGACGTGATGCGGATCTATTTCATATTTTCGTGCACTTTAATGGATTTCTTTGTAAAACGCATTGTTTCTTGTTATTACATTTCACAAGGCATTTTGGGAAAACAAACACGGATGTGAAGTTGTCATTCGTACCTGGTCCGGTCTCGCATGTCATGGGGTATTGATGAATCTCAGGTGCAGGCATATTGCTGTAGTAAGGCGTTTCGTGGACCCACCAATAGGGCCTCTCACCAAACAAAATCCTTAGACGGGAAGCACAAGCCACTTAGAACACTGGAGCAATACGTCAGATGTTGCCGTAGCGACACATTTGTCACCTACTAAATTACTCCCCATCTATTTGATTTCACAATGGCTCCTTAGTCCAGGTGGAGAAAAAGCACAGCCGGACTCACCACTTGAAGACCAGGTTGAGCCAGTCGCCAATCACCGCCACCCAGATAAGCTTGATGCCCACCGACTCTCGCAGGTGGAACCAGAGAGGGAAGAAAATGAAGAAGGTGTTCCGCAGGTCCGCAGCCCAGGAGACCCAAAGGAACGAGCCCTGGGCATCCTTGTAGTTTGTCTGGAGGTAATTGGTGGCGCTCACCCCGTAGCCCTGCATGGCGTCCATAATTGCCTCCATTTTCCAAATATCCTTGGTGAACGGTGAGTCCGCAACGCCAATATAAGGTCTGGTGGGGTAGGAGAGCTCTGTAGCCACCTGGGAGTCTGACAGTTGTTTTTATACCACATGGAACCCACCACCTATACACATGCACAGCCTAATCTTTGGACCTTGTACATTGTAATAAAACACGGTAGAGTTTGGGAGGGCTGTACTACGGAGAAAGACCACACAAACAAATTTGAAGAAGGAGGTAAACAATGGCCAATCAGTGTCTTCTTCACAATGGCTTGACCTGAAACAGAACGGGCTGTTTATCATTGACCAGTGAGGTTTACGTTAAAACATAACTTTCTACACAATACAGGTTGTGGTAAAAACAAGCCTTAAGCACAAATGAACAGAAGACATCTGCAGTCAATGTTTTAACCTAACGTTTCACAATGTTTTTATTAACATTATTATCAAAAATATATGTGTAAGTAAAGCCTTATATATCCATATTATAAGGCTATAGAAATATTGTCCGGACACAAAGTAATTTAATGACCAGCAAACAATTATCAGTTAGGAATTATATAATCAGTTTCTCAAAATATTGTGACCATTATGGATGGATAGAATTTTTCTGGTTATGTAAGACAATCAATCATTACATTTTGTGGGACTGACTGAGGAGATACTGAGAAGATAACTGACCAATAAATCGAGGACCTGGATATAGTACTCATTGTACTGTAAATAAGTCAGATTGGACCAATAATGCTTATTGATATGGATTTAATTCCATCCATTTTGCACGTTAATGATGGATGTGTTTGAAGTGCTGAGACACAAATTGGATATCTAATGGGTAAATCAGTTTTGTCCCTGCTAAAAAGTGTCCTTATATTCTGTTTTGTGCACCAGCTTATCACTCCAGTGCAAGGGACTTTTGTTTACCAGTTTTGGTTAACAGGGGCTCGTTGGAGGGGTGAAGGCTAAAGATCACTGAGCCTGTCTGCAGTGTCCTGAAGGCAAACAAATGCCCTAACCTTGAGTAAAGTCCGTTTTCCACAGACAGGCTGGCTGACTGGAGGGGACCTCTCATGACCACTCTTCATTCCACTCCCAGCGTGGGTGCATCGTCCCTGGAGATTGTCCGGAAAACTACACCGTAGTTATGGATCTTTTCCACAGCTGGGGGGTAGAGGTGGCCATTCATCTGCAGACCCAGTATGGGGACTATGAGGGTTGGTTTAGCCTGGCCTCTACTGTAGCCGACCTTCATACCACATTCTTTTTCTTCTTCCCAGTCTGGTTCCATCTTCGCAGGGACGTAGGGGTAAAGCTCATCTGGGTGGCTGTCATTGGAGACTGGCTCAACTTGGTCCTGAAGTGGTAGGAAACAGCTTTAGTATTGGTGTTCTGCAACTTAAAAAATAAATATTTGTCTTTTGTTGGAATTAGTACGTTTAGAAAACATTTTGATTTAGTTCCCGTTATGAGAACTTGAACATAAGACATTCACAGGTTTGGGGTCACTTAGAAATGTCCTTGTTTTTCAGAAAAACATACATGAATTTAGTTTAAATAGGAAAATTAACAGGATATATAGTAACTGGCAAGGTTAGAAATAATGATTTCTAATTTAAATTCTGTCCACCAAACTTTTGCCAAGGCAGCAATTACAGCCTGGCAGGCCTTCGGCATCCGAGTGGTCAGTTTGTTGAGGTTGATCGGAAGACATTTCGCCCCATGGTTCCTGAAACACCTCATTCAAGTTGGACTGGATTTAATGGGCACTTCTTACCTACCATAGGGTCAAGCTGCTCCCACAACAACTCAATAGGGTTGGGATCGGGTGACTGTGCCACCCACTCTATTGTATACAGCCTAACAGCTGACTGCTTCTTCCCTAAATAGTTTGGTGCTTTGGGTCGTTGTCTGTTGTAGGAGGAAGCTGGCTACAATCAAGTGCCATCCACAGGGTTTGGCAAGAAAGAAATGCCAGTGTTCGTCTGTCCAGTTTCTCTGTTCCTTTGCCAATCTTAATATTTTCTTTTTATTTCAACTGTGCCTAGAAAGCCAGCCCTCCAAAGTCTCCTCTTCACTGTTGACGTTGAGGAGTTTTGCAAGTACTATTTAATGAAGTTGCCGGTTTTAAAATTTTAAACTTGGATTAGCTTACACAACGTGCCATTGGAACACAATAGTGATGGTTGCTCTGTACGCCACCATATGTAGATATTCCATTAAACATTTGCTGTTTCCATCTACAATAGTCAATAACAATGTCTACACTGTATTTCTGATCAATTTGTTGTTATTTTAATGGACAAAAAAACTGCTTTTCTTTCAAAAACAGGGACCTTTCTAAACTTGCCCCAAACTTCTGAACAAAGACTTTTTATATTTCAAATGAAATCTGCAGCCAATTCAAAGCTAATACATTTTAAGGACGATATTGTCACGACAGGGTTCTATTTGGAGAGAGGCCATACTGGTGGGTCCATGATACCCGCTTCTATGGGACAGATCCAGCACCCGATTTAAAACAATTCCCCATCACCTGTGAAACAGGACCAGGTAAGACATTCCCAAGATCAGCCAATGAGTGCTAGTCTGGTAATGGCTGATGTCCCCCCAATACACCTCAAGCTCATAGCACAATTGAGCAGTGGAAGCACTTTTATGGCAGCTTCTATGCAGTAAACGAATGATAACACTATTACCTATTAGGGCCATAACTGCCTTTGCTCTTTGGTGTTGCTTCACATTTGGCATGGTGAATACCAGTGATTCCCATTTGGCATGGTGAATACCAGTGCTTCCCATTTGGCATGGTGAATACCAGTGATTCCCATTTGGCGTGGTGAATACCAGTGCTTCCCATTTGGCATGGTGAATACCAGTGATTCCCATTTGGCGTGGTGAATACCAGTGATTCCCATTTGGCATGGTGAATACCAGTGATTCCCATTACAATTATGTGGATGCAAACAACTTTAATGAATCATGAACAATGATGATATAAAGGTTCCCGAAGATTATATACACAAAATGTCCAACTTCACCTGCCGGTAATTGGCATTTCACTTATCTTTTAAAGCTTTCACTAGTATATATTACAGATTAACAATACCAAATTTAAATTGAAATTACATCATAATTATTATGATAAATGTTGTTTTCAAATAGACATATTTGAAAGTATCCTCAAATGAAGGTACTGTAAAAGGTACATGTAAAATGTTTCAGTACTGTCCAAATTCCCATGTATAGGGTGAATGTCGATACTGAACTGGTCCATGAAGCCAATATGTGTAGTTCTTCACAGGTAGTCCTTCGGGTCATGCTATGGGCTCGGCTGCGGTGGGGTACGTGATGATAACATCTGTTCTCTCAATGGCGGAAAAAAGGCTCCCTTCGCTCCAGTACAGGTGGGTCAATGGCGTTACAGTTCATACCCATTGATACGCTTTTACGCCGAGCCAGTTTGTTTAAGGGGAAGAACCGAGGGTTGCTTGGTTGTCTGTGCTGTGTCCATTCCTAGGTTCTTGCAGGTGGGACTGTGGATGCTGCTGTGTTCAGCGGAGCTGCTGGTCTGCATGTCCAGGGTCTATATGGCTGCTCACTTCCCCCACCAGGTCGTCAGTGGGGTCATCTCAGGTCAGAGAACCAATGCTCGGTCCGTGTTTGTTTTCTTCTTCCTTCTCACTTTTCTTCCAAATTTGTTGATTCCCGATAAATCACGTTAGAGGAAAAGCTAGCGGTATCCGAACGTCTCCTCTCCAAAGCGCATGCTGCGGAACTGTATTGCCACCTAGCATCTAAAAAAACATGCACTGAATGCCCAAACACTATTGTAGCCCAACAGAGTATACAACATGGTATGGTCGGGTACAAAAGAGTTTAGTATTTTTTGTATTTTCCACCTTGTCCTATGTCCTATGGTGATTTAGTAACCAGGCTTGTACAGTGCAGAGAAGTTTCACTCTAGCTCAGCAAGTGGAGTAAAGACTCGTAAAGAAGTGGAGTAAAGAAATCGTTTTTTGATTGCATTCTTGTTGCTTAATCACGAACCTCCCGGTCTATATGTATGGCAGGGATCATGGTGGCTGAGGTGTTCTCCAGAGTGCAGTGGATCTACGGAGCCAGTATGAAGAAGTACTTCTACACCACCCTCTTCCTGCTCTCCGTCGCTGTGGGCTTCGAAGTCCTGCTGAAGGCTGTGGGCGTGGACCTGCTGTGGACACTGGAGAAGGCAGAGAGGTGGTGTGTAAAACCAGAGTGGGTCAATATGGACTCGACCCCCTTTGCCAGCCTCCTGCGTAACATGGGCACCCTTTTCGGCCTGGGACTGGGCCTGCACTCGGCCCCCAGGAGCGTAAATGGGCAAAGCAGCAGTGCCTCCTCTCGGTTGGGATGTATCACTGTCTCCTTAATCCTGCTACAGACCCTGGATGCCTTGACATTCTCCTCCAGAGACCAGGCACTGTTCTACTTGTTGTCCTTTAGTAAAAGTGCATTAGCCCTCTTTATCCCCACAGCCCTAGTACCCAATGGACTCTCCTGGATATTTCCTGGTTATTGGGGGGCGGCTAAGCTGAAATCGAAATAACAACGATTCCCTTTGTGTACTACATTTATGCACAGGTGTTGATGTACGTGCCCTGATATAATGTTTGGGGCCACTACAGATCTGGCGCCTGAGGATGATGACAGACATTTCACAAATGACTTAGACAAAACTAGCAAACACAGATTGGATTTGGAAAGTATTTGTGGAAATCAAATTGTGTATATTTCTATACATTCATTTCAATTACAATTATATTATAAATGTATGTATAAAAACGTCATTATGTCATGACGTATCAAAACATCCGTTTTGTGAGAAAAACATGTGATTCGGGAGAATCGAGAATCGTCAATTATAGAAAGCGATGAAGACTATATTTATACTTCCAAAACATTTTGGAATTAGAACATGTTAGCATCATCGTGACACCATTTCTTCCCGTGCCAGATAATTCGATCTAATGTATTCTATTGTATTTGTGCGTGTTTAATTCACACTCACACACAAATCTGAAACTTGAATTAGGAATGGTTCTAGGAAATGATACATTGCAGCTGTTGCTACTTCAATGTCAGCACGAGGATAAGGGTTGATTATCAGGCTTTGGACTCCGGACCTTAAGCGGGGAGATACTGTACAACAGGCAGGACAGAGTACGGACTAATTATTGTTACTTTCACCACTGATGATGCAGTATAGTTGAGGATTACGTTTCTAATATTGCTGATAAGACAGTTAAATTTGATGAAACTGCGTTACAGCTGATTGATACATTGCTAAATCATTTTCATACTTCTGAGTGTTGTGTTTTTTCTGGTAAGGGTTCCATTCAGCATTTGTTCTCGGCTGTTCCCCCAAAATGCCAACATTGATTAATTCTCTGCAGGGACAGACATTAAACATTAACTAGGGGGTGATCATCACCCGGCTTAGTACATAGCAAGACTACCTCATGGGGGGTTTGGACAGGATTTCAAAATGACTTACCACTCTGTGTGCCTGTGTGTTAGTGACGGCACACGTCCCAAGCAAAATAACAGGGAAAATCAATAAAGACTGGACTTTAACGTGGACTGTCACATGCTAGGTAGATTTCAAATAGTAGAAGTGCACAGCAGAAAGTGAATGTCGGAATTGAACAGCTGCATCCAGGGACAGTGTCCCAGCACACTGCAAAACTCCACCCTCGGAATCCAACATAGGCACATAGTGTGAAGCACGCGTATTTCCTGACGCGACTACAGAACATCCATTTCACCATGTCATGTTTTCATCCCTCAAGTGTTATCAGTGCGTCTTGTTCATATGCTTGCCCTATGAAGCTACAGATGTATTTACACTGTACATACGGGAATGCAAAACGCCTGATACGGTACCGTCATTTCATTAACAAAATTGCATGCTGAACCTTCACGACGATGAAGCGCCTGAATTCACTTCATTGTGTAGGGCGGTTTATGTGTAGGATGTTTTACAAATATGTGAATTACGTTCTAATATTAAAACATCGTATTCTGTAAATATTCGTGAAAGTTTCCAAATGTGCAGTACACCTGTAGAATACCCTATATTTGACAATCTTGAGTCTTTGTGAGATTGTAGGCGTGTGAATGACGTGAATGAGACAGAGGGGGAGGGACATGGGGGAGAGAGAATGAGGACGAGTGCGAGTTTTCCTGTAGGGTTTACATGCATTCTACCCGCGCGTGGACAGCGAGTGTGTCAAGCGGTGTGTCAGCTCCTGTACACGGATGCTTATTATCCAGAAATTGCGCCATCTAACATATTGCGCCTAAGAACACACACTAAAGAATACGTCAACACACTGGCCTCAACACAAACTGTGTAGGATGTGTTCAGCAAAAAACATATTTATAACCTATTGGCATAATCGTTTGTTTTATTGTTTGACTGTTTCGTTTAACATCCCAATCAAAAGACAAAATCCAACTCATAATAATGTCCCAGTAGTGTTCCTTTCACTGCCGTGGGTTTTGATCTGTGGGCAAGAGGAAAGTGCACGCTCCAGCAACATCAGGCCTCCTATCTAGGGACCAACCTGTTTGGCTTCAGAGGCTATTCGGCAGTGGAATGCAGGTTGCTATGCTACATAAGCAGCCTACTAGGTTATTCAGTTACGTGCGTAGCCTACGAACAAAGTGATTGCGGGTAAGCCTACTTTGTATTATTGCTCTCACAGATGGTGTCACGGGAACTATAAATTGGCTGCCTTGTCTAAATGAGTGCCAACTTTTTGGCGTTGCTCGAATTGAGTTACAGGGGCTTATTAATAAAATGCTGATAACTAATAGCATCAACCCAGAACTTGGCCACTTTGGAAATTCGAGACCGATTTGTCTCAAAAAGTATACCAGTCTATAAGCAAGTCTATATTACTCAATGTTAAACCAAAACGAACATCGGGGATGAGACGAAAATCAAGAGTGTCGAATAAAAAAAAAAAACATTCCAAAGTTTTCTTAAAAAAACAACTTTATTTACTTCTGTTGGCAGGATCTAACATGGGTCCTTAAAACGTAATTAATCCATATGTCCGGGGAGTGGACTTGGCAAAATAATTGCTTTGCTTTCACCTCGTAACATCCAGCATAAAGTCTGTCAACCATTATCATCATCTTTACCAGGGTATTTAAAAACACAGCAGAGAAAAAGCACTTCAATGACCTACATGGGAATGCTAAAGAACACATTCAGTAAAGCAGTAGACAAAAAAAACATTAAAAAAAAAAAGAGTAAAAGCCATATTGGAAACATCCAGAACCGAGCTATGTGACAACAGGTTTCACAAAAGACATCTGGAAATGCATGTTTTTTTTTGTTTTTTTTTTTATTATTACATTTTAAAAAATACATAGCACTCTTCTTTTCCTGGTTTCATCGAGAGATCTCATAATGTATTCTTCAGAGGATTTTAAAACGTTGACAATATTTTACATATCAAAACAAACAAAACAAAAAAACTATGGTTTCTGTACGGACAGCGAAGGCGTAGCTCTTGTCCAACAGCCAGGCTGGGGCAAGCGTGGCAGGGACCGCAAAGAGTGGCGCAGTCACTCAGTACAACGCCTCAGCATTACTGCTTCTAGGCTTCTTGATCTTGTCGATGTTCTTCAAGATCATATCGTGTAACGTTACCTGCGACAGAGCACAGCCCGGGTTAACAACGAGTGGTAAGCCACCATGGTCCCCAGATGTGTAAACACAAGTCCTGACTCACGTATTGATTTCTTAGCTCTGAAACTATGATCTTGAGGCTGATGTATTCTTTCTCATCTATCTCCGTCACTGTACGGCGGTAGTCCTCCTGGTTAGAGATGGTAAATGGTAATGTAGTTGGAAGTCAAATTATATAACTGCCTGGCACTGCCCACGGTAAAAGCACACAACCTGTACGGGCATGTTGGTCTGGAAGTAGCAAATTTGATGAAGTTAGCGATTAAACTTACCACATGGGGGTATTTCGCTATTTTGGATACCAACTTTGCTCTTGTGATGTAGTATCTATGGGCAAACAGGAGAATGGATATTAATATAGCCAACTGCAGTAGGAGCGCTCAGGATTAGCTTTTTAATTCCATACAAAACCAGGACCAAAACATAAAAATATTCACACTCATTTGCAGTCAAATCTACAGTCATAATTTATATAGAGTAGGATCGCTGGTCCTTTTAGAAGCACGATCCAATGTGTAAGCATTGCCAGTAAAGTGAACATGAAACTGGACTAAAAAATGTCCCCCTCTGCTGGTGATCTGGGAGATGTGCAAGGTTGACTGAATAAAGGTTCTGAATACTTACATCCATGATATGTTTCTATCTTCCATTTACCATAAATGTTTTAAATTTGTGATTATGGGGTATTTTGTGGAGACTGATATTTTAATTTAAGTCTATAAAACAACATAATGTGGAGAAAGTGTGTGTGTCATAGTTTAGTATTTGGTCACTTAGACTGGGGTGAGATTAGTACCTGGATATCTGGTCAAGGTAAGATGCTGCCTCTCCCTCCACTGTTCGGAGTTCAGCTACAGTTTCCTCCTGCACAGAACCAACCAGCGGAAAAGCAATGGTTCAACAAAGCACCGCTAAGAAAGCCATACCACTGGATACATTTAATACATACAAAGTAAATGTGGCACCTGAATTGAAACACCAAAGTTGTTGCCGTCTTCTATTCTTGGGATTAGCAACTGAACCCACATTTTCACCTGTACACCAAGACAGTTTATTAGTAACTACCAACCGTATTGGTGAGATGAAAAAAGCCAGAGGCGGCAGGACAGAGGAAAGCCAGAGGCGGCAGGACAGAGGAAAGCCAGAGGCGGTAGGACAGAGGAAAGCCAGAGGCGGCAGGACAGAGGAAAGCCAGAGGCGGCAGGACAGAGGAAAGCCAGAGGCGGCAGGACAGAAAGCATTGCATACCGTGTTACACTTCTCTATGAGTGTCCTGATCTCTGGCTTGACCTTCTCGATCAGGTCCACCAGCTTGGTATTGCTCTTCATCATCCCTCCAGGCATGACGAAGACCTTGGTGCCGGCCACTGTAAGAAGGAGACTTAGGTCTTCCCATTGTGAGCTTGACTTGTGAAGAAAATACTGATGGAAAAATATGTTCTGTGTTACTCACCCTTGTCTGCCCCAGAGCCATCTTCCAATTTCCTTTTTTTAGCATTTTGCTGTGAGGGAGACATGGTGTTGTTCACATTAAACATGCAATCAGAGGGCATTGGTGCATTACAAGGCATTGCATTGGGTGTCTTACCGCTTCCAGTCCGTCATGAATGTCTGAGAGTAAAATGGGGTCCGGGACGGTCAAGTGGATTTCGGAGTGTATCTCTTTAAGTTCGCAGATGTTCAAGATGGGATCCTGAAAGTGATGGCCAACAACACATACACTATAAAAGGAGGTTTGACTATATTTGAGACACAATTTCAGTGTGATGACAATAAGCTCACCTTGAGGAAATGGTCAAGTTCCAATAACTTCTTTGGGAAAAAACTTGCAACTAGTTCCTCTGCCTGTGAAAAAAAATGTTTAGATGGAAAAATACAATTACATCAAGCTACTTTGACGGGTACATTTTACCAAAGCATACATGCCTGGCAGTTCCAAACCAGTTTGATTTGTTTCCAAAACTATGGTGGGCAAGGCAGGTACCAAAATTGCTTTGGTTCTTTATAAAGTACAGCAAACCCAATTGTGAATACAGGGAGTCATGCAAAAGGCTGGCAACTAAATAGGCACACTACTCCTTCATGTTGACAGACAACTGTTCCATGTACAAAAAGTCCTCCAACTGAGAGGAATATTATATAGAGATTTACATTCACTGCCTAGGCTTTGATCGTATTGTGTCATTATTTATCCCATTGGCAGTTGTACTATTTAACTGCAAACCCAATATGTTGGTTGAGCTGATGTTTTGTTTGTTAATTCTGCATGGTTGTGTATATCAGGGTGTTATGAGTACAATCATTAACGCCTTGGCTACGCTACACTTTGCTGCACAATCGTTTTGTTGGCTCCTCTGAAATAAATGTGAAAGGAAACTCACCTCCCCAGTAATTCGTTCCCTGAAAGCATCGACCTGGACAGTACAAAAACATTCACATCAGAGGAAAGCAATTATTCAGTGGTCAGCAGGCCTGATAAGAAATAAGTTAAGGATCTCAACGTTCTCCCTCACATTGTATCAAGACATAGAGAAAACGTTGATTTCCTCAACAAAACTAAATATGACAATAATTAAGATTAGATTAGATTAAGTCTAGTTACGACCGGCAAGATAATGGCAGTCATGTAATCTCAATATGTTTAGCGAACTAGCTAGGCTAGGCCTAAAATGGTGCTAAATTAAACTACCGGTACCTCGCTAACTTTAGGCACCCAATCTGATTGAAACATGCAGCACACTAAGTTCGCCACCCTAACCATTTATTCAGCACCGTGCGCCTGTAGTTAGAATAATCCATGTCAATTATAACGTGCGCGGGAACATAAATTGCCGGTATTTGGCCTTATTCTGATACATACTAGTTTCAAAATAGCTAATAACGTTAGCCAGTAGTAGCAAGCATTGTCATACTACTTTTCCCCGTGGTGATATAGTATGACATGTTGGACTTGGTTCCCTTGTGTTTACCTTCGTTTTGAGTTCATTGTCCACTTTGAGGAGTGAATTCATCTTCTTCAACATATAATGGAGAAAGTACGATTGTCCTCACTGCATTCAATTTGAGGCTAAACGTGCGGCTTTCCCACTCCTGTCAGCCACACTTGTGTGCTTAAAAATGACGCATTCCACGTGCGACAATACGGTAAGACAATACGCATGCGCGCTAAATATGCACTGGACGCGTCATTGTATTTTTCCTCAACGCAGCTGACGATGTAAACAAGAGGATTGACAAGTGCGGCAACTCGTTTTGTCCACTATTATCTTTAACCGTCGTATTTCTTTAAACCCAAATATTAGCCATGGGGCTCCCAGTTACTATTAAGGTGAATTTCAGAGGGAATGTAAAGAGGTTTGTGGCTCCAGATTTGGACAAATCGGAATGGGAGTCAGTGGAAGCCTGGGTGAGTATCGCTGGCGCAGTTTAGCTTGCCTGCGTTCTTCGAGGCTTGAGCTTGCCTTGCAGGCCTAGCCATGGCCTCGCTGCCACAAACATTGGTCCACACTAAGGACATAGTTTTATTATCATTATATGTGGTGTCATGCTTAACTCTAATCTTCGTGCGATGTTCCTTGAATTTATCTGCAGATAAAAGCATCATTTGGCATAAGTCACTTTCAAGTTAAATACTTTGATGAGGACAATGAGGAGGTAAAACATATTTTTGTTCTATTGTTTCTGATTTCTACAAACGCGAACTCTTGAAATGGCTAAGCATGTGGATAGCTGGGTTTCTCAACTCCACAATATTCATGAATAATTTTTAGCGCTATACTTGATACTGAAAATTATAAATTGTTCTAATATCTGTTTTAGGATTGACACCTGTTTGAAACAAGGGCACTGGTTGTTATTGCATTTTGTTACCCCGTGATTCTGTAATAGCTGATGTTGTGACCTCAGATTCCTGGCAAATGTTACCAGTTCACCGGGATTGTGAGATTAGAAAATAAGGGCATATTTACAGGACGCAAGAGATATGTCTCTCTTCCCTGTTGCAACTTGTAACAAATAAACTTTTTTTTTTATTGATTCGATGAATAATTGCCCCTGAAATTCCCACTACCTTACCGAGTTGAGAAGCTTTGCTGGGACAAAGTATGCGCTAGTGAATATAAACATTACAATTCAGTGCAACCAGAAGTCACACACACATACTTACACACACACACTCTCTCTCTCTCTCTCTCTCTCTCATTTCAGGTTTCTATTAACAGTCAAGGTGAGTGAATAATTTATCTTGGACCTTTTTATTCCATTATTGTTGCCCATCTTTAATGTGATAGTAATTGTCTATTCTTTTCCAAATATTTTTCAGAGGAATATGAGGAGGCGGTAAAGGTATTAAAATATACAAATGTGTCCATGTATTGAAAACAAGTGAACATTTATATCCTTGTTCTTCCAGGGTGCAGTATACTACCCGTGGTTAGGTAGCCTTTTATTTGCATGTGCTACTTAAGTTAGAGTTGGAAGTGAATGGCAAGTCTATTAAGAAATTGGAATTACGGTTCACTTCCTGAATGAAACTGAATTGACCGCAGCACTGGTATGCATTTCCTTCAGAGTGCCGAGAAGCAGGGCAACCAGTTGCACATGAACATTTACAAGGCGAAGCAGGGTGCGACTGGCCCTGGGCCAATCAAGACCCAAGAAGTGAAAGAGCTCAAGGGGGACCTCCGGCCGGCGCCCCCCTACCCCTCCAGGGTCAGGACTGTGGACCAGGGCACCCAGGTCACACCCGAGAGAGATGCTGTAAGACCACCACACACAGAGAAGACCACCACACACAGAGAAGACCACCACACACAGAGAAGACCACCACACACAGAGATGACCACCACACACAGAGATGACCACCACACACAGAGATGACCACCACACACAGAGAAGACCACCACACACAGAGATGACCACCACACACAGAGATGACCACCACACACAGAGATGACCACCACACACAGAGATGACCACCACACACAGAGATGACCACCACACACAGAGAAGACCACCACACACAGAGATGACCACCACACACAGAGATGAAATAGTTTATTCGGTGTCATCTGAATCCAGCTTGATTCATACGTTGTTATGAATCGGGTTGTTTGAATCCTAAATGCTTATTGAATGATAGCCGCCGTATATGAATCGGTCTACCATGTGTATCCCATGAATTTGTACTTCTGTTGTTAAGATTTGATCAACACCCCCGTTTGGGTAGTGTGAACTACATGTGATATTACTATGATGTAGTTTATATTTCAAAGTCATTTCATGATCCAGGTTGTCGTGAAGGACGGCAAGCTGACCAAGCCAGATGACAGGCCTCCCCCAGCCTGGTTCAGATCATATATGGAGAAAGTAAGACCACCTAGAAAGGCCATTCTTACGTGATTCCTGGAAGACAATTGACCCAAATGTAATGTGTGTTTTTATTGAATCCACCCTCATGTCAGTTTAAGGACGAGGTGGTGAAGGAGGTTGTGGAGAGGATGTGTAACGACTTCTCCGGCCAGTGCTGCACCCACAAGGTTCCTGACCTGGACAGGCCTGCGGAGGCCCTCGGAGCGGTAGGTGGAGTCAATGTGAAGGGGCCGAAGATGAACTCCTTTTCCCCCGGGCCCCCTGCCTACACCTCACTGGGCTACACTCCAGACTGCAGCAAGTGCAAGAGACCAGCGTCTGATGGAGCTTATCAGTGCAGGTAGAAACATCACAACCATATGGTTAATGACAAAGTACACCCCCCTGGAAAGTTAACATTTTTAAAATGTTTTACATTTTTAGTATTATTTTTTAACATTATTGCACATCACACTTTTTTTTCCCCCGCTTTGAAACCATGTATATAATTAAAATAAACAAATTAAATGTCCTTGTTTGGAAAAGGTTAGTGCACTCCTACCTCTGGTTTTGTCTTAACTGTATGGGTGTGTGGTATACTTATCATTAACAAAAGACCTGTCCGAGGCCCTCAGAAGAGAGCTTGTTGATGCCAATGAGTCCGGGAGGGGTTACAAAGCCATTTCCAAGATTCAAAGTACATCATTCCTCTGTTCGACGTACCGTCCAGAAAAAGAGAAAATTCCAGACCCCAAGATATCTACACCGCTCATTCCACTAAATTCAGCCCAAGAGCTGACTGAATTATGCTCATAGAATTCTCTAATGATCTTCGTATGACTACAATGGATCTGGCCTCTTCTGCCACAACGTTGAAGGGTATGAGTCCACTGTCAGGAAGAGACTGCACCAACTTGGCCCACATGGGAGGTCAGGAAAGATGTTTGCCAGACAACACCTGGGTAACGACCAATACTACTAGAACAATGTGCTCTGGATGAGTAAGTTCAAGTCTAGTTGTTTGGCTGCAATGCAAGGCACCATGTATGACAAAAACAGGGCGTGAAGGTAAGGGGAAATTCCACATTGTACCAGAGATTTCTGGACAAGAATGTGAGGCCATCTGTCAAAAAGCTGAACCAAACATGGATCTTGCGACAGCACAATCACCCAAACGAACATGAAAAGCTACCACAAAATGTCTAAAGAAGAAGCAGAAGGATATGGACTGGCAGAGGCAGTGAATTCGTGTTTTATTTGTATTTATTTATTTAAGATTTATTTAAGAATAAATGATTGCATTGTTGAATATGTCAGTGTCATTTTTCAAATGTGGATCACTTTATCTGTTAATAGTTTTGAAATGAAAATGACATATCTAAATGTCCAGAAATGTTAATAAAAGAGAATGTTCCAGGGGTTGTTCTTACTTGTTCACATGACAGTTGATCAATATGTTATTTGTGAGTTACTTATTTGTTTAAATAAAATATATTTTTTATGGTTTCTCATTGAAAATATCATCTTCAATTTTCCATCCAGTGTGTGTCCATCATGCATCTTGTGTGAGCTGTGTCGACACAGCCATGACCCAAGCCACAACCTGGTGAGGACCAAGACGCCCCTCTCGATCCCCGAGCACGGGATGTCTGGAGAATTCAGGTTAGTCTACTGGATAGAGAAGCCTTCTTTGACTGACGTTATTCGGGTTTGCAAAATACTGTTAAAGTCTAGGTTTTCCAGACATTTTGCTTGATAATGTTTCAGAATCAGGAAAGAAATTACATGAAATCCAGGGAATGTTACAAGAATTCTGCAAACCCAGGTGTTGTCAGTGAGTTTAGCCAGCTGCCTTGTTTTGTGGTATCATCAGATGCTCGGCTTTCACACCGCCCTCTGTATTTGTCTTTCCCCCCAGGTTTCCAAGGCGAGGAGACAGGACCGTGCGCAAGGCTGAGCGTCAGCGCCTCAAAGCTGAGAGGAGGCAGCTCAAGGCTGAGGTGAAAGAGATCAAGAAGAAGCTGAGGCTGGAGAAAAGGGGTCTGCAATGGATCGGCCCTGCAACTACCTCTGCCAGATCCAACATGGCTGCCACCATGGCTCCAGCCTTGGCACCTGCTCCTACTGCTACCCAGGCCCCAGAAGCAGCCCCTTCCCCAGACCCCCAGGCTTCCAGTCCAGAGTAAGCGCCATCCTGGGAGGGCGTCCGGGTGCCGGGTGTCTCTAGGCCCAGCATGGAACATAATTCTAATCTTTTCTCAAGAAATAGGCCATTTAATAGTTGTAATAGAGTTTATCGCTGGCTGGTGGATGATGGAACTACCTCACGTGTGCAACTGCTGCTGCTTCATAGATTTCTAAACCAAAAAATTGCTTTGAGCTGCAAAAAGGATCCTGCTTTTTTGATGATTCTTAGAAAAACAGGAGGGAGGGGTCTGAAGCCAGGCTGTTTTCAACAATGCTCTGTACACTTGAAACACTAGGGGTCCAGAGGTCTCCCACACCACTTTGGTGCCCACTATGGCTGCCTTGTTTCTGGATGAAAATCTGCCCGACGGGACCCGTCTAGAGCCTGACACCAAGTTCATCAAGTACTGGAAGATGAGGAACTCGGGCACCATCAGCTGGACCTCAGAGACCAAGGTACCCCTGGGAGGACCCAATTTTAGTCTCAATACCTAACCCAAATACTAGTACTATCCTGATCCATAACCCAAATACTAGAACTATCCTGATCCATAACCCAAATACTAGAACTATCCTGATCCATAACCCAAATACTAGAACTATCCTAATCCATAACCCAAATACTAAAACTATCCTAATCCATAACCCAAGTACTAGTACTATCCTGATCCATAACCCAAATACTAGAACTATCCTAATCCATAACCCAAATACTAGAACTATCCTGATCCATAACCCAAATACTAAAACTATCCTGATCCATAACCCAAATACTAAAACTATCCTGATCCATAACCACAAATACTAGAACTATCCTGATCCATAACCCAAATACTAGAACTATCCTGATCCATAACCCAAATACTAGAACTATCCTGATCCATAACCCAAATACTAGAACTATCCTGATCCATAACCCAAATACTAGAACTATCCTAATCCATAACCCACATACTAGAACTATCTCTATCCTTAACCCAAATACTAGAACTAGCTCAGTCTATAAACCAAATAATAGAACGATCTCAGTCCAAAATCCACATAGGTACTAGAAATCAATTACCCATATATTCGAAGTAATCCGATCCAATTGGAACAAGACTAAATGCAATTAGAACGTCTGATTAAATAACCAGGCCAGGGTTACATCATTTCTAAGGTTCTCAGTGTGAGTACAGTGTTTAGTTCTGTTGAAAAGGGTGTGTGTGTGTGTGTGCGCGTTTGCATCCTCCAGCTGAAGTTCATGTGGGGTAACCTGCCCCTGGCATCGGAAAAGAAGCGCGAGGTGGCCGTTCCCGCACTGCAGCCGGGCCAGGTGGGCGTGGTCAGTGTTGCCTTTGTTGCCCCGGTGACGGAAGGCACGTATACCTCGCACTGGCGCCTGGCTCACCACGGAGAGCAGTTTGGCCCAAGGGTGTGGTGCAGCATCGTGGTGGCCCTGAGCCGACCGACCGACTGTCCCCAGAGCCCGGCAAGTCAACCACTCGTGTCCTGTTCCCATTGGTTTAGCCAAGGCCCGGTTTCCACAGCAGATGTACCCGCTGGGTCAAAGTTCCAATTGAATTGGCTCACGCCCGGCTGTAACTACAAGGCGTTAGGTGCAAGGCCCGGAATAAAACCTCCACCACAGACACGGTTTTCTACACACTGAGTGGCATTGTGTCAATCCAAGCTCACCTGATGCCATTTTGCCACCCTGTGCTTCAGACGGAATTGCCCAGGCCCGTGGGGATGGAGACGATTGAGGAGAGGTCCAGTGACACCGCAAGCTCTAGGGACAGTGGTCTGACTGCATCTGTAGACTTCTACCACAGAGAGTACTACTTCCCCTCTGTGGACCTGCTAACTGCACAGGTGAGAAAAAGGGTTGTGCTCCGTTTTCTTCGGGTCAAGAAAGTGCATGTGGGCTTTGCCATGAAGGCAGACTGCGTGGTTTAACATCAATAAACGCTGCCGAACAAGCAAATTCACTGACTCGACAACAATTGTGCTTTTATCTTTGTGTGTGTTATTCTTAGGACCTGTTGTCATTCGAATTGTTGGATATTAACATTGTGCAAGAGTTGGAGAAGGTTCCACACAACACTCCAGTTGGTGAGATACAGTCCGATACCGCCGTCAACGCATTTCTGTTGCAACATTCGGGCCTGTCAGACCTCCGTGAATGACATGTTTCTTGGTTCAGACCGGACCCCCTGCATGTCCCCTCTGCCCCACGAGGGCCCTCTACTGGAGCGCCCGGACCCTGCGGAGGGGGATCGGGTCCACCTGCTTGGTAAGATGGACCTGGTGCTTTTCCTACGTTCAAAAAATTGCCAGCATCTATATATATTTTTTTTAATGAATGCAAACTGGACTTTGCAGTAATTTATCTCTCTCTGCGCACGCGCGTTGTGCTCAGGTGTGAGGCGGGAGAACTCCGACCCCCGCGGCCTCGACGAGGGCGATGAGGGGGACATCAGTGGGACCCAATTTGTGTGTGAGACGGTCATCCGCTCCCTGGCCTTGGAGGAGGCCCCCGACCACAAGCCCAGGAGGCACCAGAGCGGCCAAGGCAAGAACCCCGGTGAGGCGCCGGAGGAATCGACGCGGCCGTCTGGCCTGTTATATGAATGGGTGAACACAGCTGACCAGGGTGGGGGTTTGTTCCCAAAGGTGTCCCAGCGGGGGCCCCGGGGCCTGTCTCTGGCTGTGTGGGAAGAGGCCTTCACACAGCGGAGAGAGCGGCCGATCCGGGCGTGCTGATGACCGGGTTGACGCCAAGCCACAGTTCTCCCGGGTTACCCCAGATCACACTGTCCGAGGGGCCGACCGTCACAGGTCAAAGTGCACCCCTTAAATGTTGCCACCCTTTACGCCATGCTGTTTGTCGGCACGGCCGCGCAGGGTCGTCTGAACGATGGCGCCACGCGTCGGTTGGGTTTAACGGTTCCTCTCGACGCTTGTCCCCAGAGGTGCTCCTGGACCCGCGGTTTGAAGACGCGTACATGGCGCTGCGGGCCGTGGAGGAGGAACCCCGCGGCTACGCCGAGGAGGAGTTGCCGGCGGACTGGGATGAGGTGAGCAGTCAGCTGTCCACCGCGTCGTCCTCATCCTCCCGGGAGGATTACGTCGTCGTCCTGCCGGACTGCTTCGACACCAGCCGGCCGCTGGGCGGGTCCACGTACGGCTCCGCCCTCTTGGAGCCCGTGGCCGCTGTGGCGCAGGAGCACGAGGAGCTGGCCAGAGCCACCCCGGAGGGAGAGGGGCAAGAGGGGGCCGAGGCTGCCGCAGCCCTCCCCGAGGCCCCAGTCCACAGCAGTGTCAACCAGATGCTGTGGGCCTCCCGGACGCTGGACGCCCCGACCCTCACTCCCGTCTGCCACCTGACCACCGCGGCCGTGTACACGCGCAGGTGAGAAGGCTCTAGAACGCTGTAGAGGGACCGGAGTGGACGGTGGATTAACGACCTTAAGAGAACGGCCCGTGCGTTTTGTTAGGAAGTGTGCACCTTTTTAAGTTTTTTTTACATTTTAGTTTATGCTAATTAAGAAAGCTAGGTGAGACAACCACACAACTTCATAGTAAGGGCATTCTATGTGAATTAGTTAGTTGTGAGGGCTTTCTACGTAGGTTAGTTAGTGGTGAGGGCTTTTTACGTGAATTGGTTCGTTGTGAGGGCATTCTGCATGAATTTGTTCGTGGTGAGGGCTTTCTACGTGAATTGTACATTGTAAAGAAGACCACAAAAATGATGAACATGA
Organism: Novumbra hubbsi; assembly: GCA_016801125.1. Classification (NCBI taxonomy): domain Eukaryota; kingdom Metazoa; phylum Chordata; class Actinopteri; order Esociformes; family Umbridae; genus Novumbra; species Novumbra hubbsi. The sequence goes on along the minus strand of JACXGK010006817.1, from coordinate 3,015 downwards.
TTAGCAACGTTTTAGAAGCACAACAGACACAGGTGGTGGCAGTGGAACTCTTATTAACTATGAGCTTCGGTTGGTATGTAAGAAATTTACTCATGTCAAATCTGTTCTGTTAGTATACAATTCTTTGTTTGCTGCTTTTCAGGTCTGAGGTGGACGACGTTGCCGCAAAAACCAGTCCAAGAATATCTGTACCAATAGAACCATGCACACCAGCGGTCCATTTAAACGGTGAGGGATGAACAAACTTCTGCCTTTTAAGTGTAGGAAGTGTCTGCCAAATACAGTCTCTTCACTACGTAAAGCAGGCTCGGTTTGGCACGTTGAATCAACATGCTAATGGCTCCTCTGCAGGCTTTTTGTGGGTCAAGTGTAATGCCTTTGAACCTTTATTTTAACAGGGATGTCATACCCAAACCAAAACCGTTTTTGCAGATGAGGCCTGTTGAAAAAAATAAACATCACTGTAAAAACCCAAAAAACTTGAAATACCACAATCCAACGCAAAAACAGAACGACAGAAAGATAGTCTTGGCAATTTGTTGAGGCTGCCGCTTGCATACACATACAATTCTGTAACGTAAAACATGCAAATGTAGCCTTCACAGAAAGGTTCTATTTCTGTAAGTTAATTCGATTCGGACCTCAAATTCCTTCATTCAATTCATTATAACTTGTCACTGGGTAAAATACCAAGATATTACAGGCATGTTTGATTTGCCTCAGATATAACGCTGGTGGAAACCGTATCAAATCCTGCCTCAACACTATGTAATACAGGAAATGACTAACCGGTGTTGGTTCCCAGTTCTAATAAGGTCAAGTTACTCAAAAGAAGGATGCACATGGCTCTCTATATAATCCAGTGTTATGTTTGTCATGTACATATAGTGACATCATCTGAATCTGTGAGCGGTTTCTAACTACAATCTTAACACCACAAAGGCTCTGAGAAACTAGACCATTTCCACTTCATGGTCCGCCAACGTGCCGCTATTTGTCATTCCACGGCTTGTGTTTGAGCCTGTTCATCCTATTAATGTTTTCTCTTCTCTCCATGCGTGATGAAGGATCTACTCCGACCAGATCTTCAGCCAGTGCCTTGGAGATGAACAGCTCCAGATCAAGCTGCTCCCTGCACCCAAGGTGAAATGCCTACATAATGTTAAAGCTAGTTTAGCCTTCAAAATGACCTACAAATCTATTGCCAACGACCTACAAATTTAGTACCTTGTTTTTGTAAGATAAACTTTTTTTCTTGTTTTCTTTTTTTCCACAAAATGTGAATCTGAATGGAAAAAAACAGGGCTATAATACTGTACATGATTTGACAAGTTCCTCATTAATTAAATAACGTCATATACCATACAACCTTTGCTTGTCTGTTTTGTGGCATTTGAGGTCTTTACCAAGCACCACTGCACCTGTAAAAAAAGAATGACGAAAAATATTTGGCCTATCATCTATAGTTTTATTGACACATGATTTAAAATAATTAAAAACGTAAATTATTGAAGTGAATTATCATTGGTGACGTAACAGTGTTATATAACATGTTGTGTTGTGAAGCCCAAACCACTGACCTTGATGGAACGGACGGTTCCTCTAATGTGTCTTAGAGTGTAGTGGCTGACTGCATCCTTCCTGTTCTATAGGGACCGAGGCGGTATCACAGAGGGCCTTGTCAAGGGGGCTCTGTCAGTGGCTGCGTCCGCCTACAAGGCTCTCTTCATCGGACAGAGCTGCTCCACACACGTAGGTCCTCCATGTATCAGCACCGGACACATTATCACGCTTTGCCAGGAGAGACCCTGGACCTCGACGTTGAACAATGCTATGAGAAACATTACAGTGATTTGTTCCCCTCCTTAACCCCTGCAGAGCGGTCTGGACCCAGCCAACCAGGATGCCTCCATGATGGCTGTGCTGCTGGAGATGGGCTTCAGGGACCAGCGCCTTAACCAGCGGCTGCTGAGGAAGAACAAACACAACCTGTTACACACCGTGAACGAGCTCGTCGCCATGGCTGACAACGAATGGAGTGTCGCTACGAGCGACTGACGGGCCTCTTGGCCAATCGGCCAGGCACACACGTGACCCCTTGTGACAGGACTGCGGGGGGGGGGGTTTGTTGTTCTTTCTTTTTCACTCGGGTATGACTTTGGGACAACTCCTGTTGATTTGAAGGACTCACAGAGTTGCTTAACATGAGGTTTGAGTGGGAATGAGGTACTGAGATGTCAGAGTTTTTTTTTTTCTTTTCATCTTAGATCTGGTAGTTTGTAGGCCAAGTACATACAATCTTGTATGTATCAAAAGTACTGTTAACTTAGACGTAAGGCGAGCAGCAACGTTTGACCTGTGGATTGTTTAAGGAACAGGCATTGCAGAGTAAACAACCGGTTTCTTTTGAGGAGACTTCTGCATGTCAGGTTTAAGTATATGTTAGTCATGTTGGTACTAAAACGCTAACAGCTATAAATGTTGACATTGCTTCAAACATAATAATCATCATCTTTATGTTTTACACCACTACTAAGTCTACTCCAACTTAACCTTTGAGACATTCCTAAGTTTGTTCATGGAACCAAGTTTTCATAGTTTGTTTTTACCAAACGGTAAGCAATAGTGACAGATTCATGCTTAATCCTTGAGACGTACATGGATGGTAAGTGAGTGCATAGTTTTTAATCATTGCGTAGAGCTGTTATCATGTTTCACAGCTACATTTATTTGTACTGTTACTGTAAGCAAATAATGAGGAAATGTGAAACTGGAAACGCGCATGCGTGATGCATATAAATGATTACACTTTAGAACAGGGGTGTCAAACCGGTTCCTCGGAGGGCCGTGTGTCTGCAGGTTTTAGTTTTTTCCTGTAACTTGGTTCCCAGTTCAGACCTAAACAACCAGGTGAGGGTAGACCTAACCAATTAGTGACCTAATTAATCAATCTAGAACAAGGTGACAGCGAAAACCTGCAGACACTCGGCCCTCCGTGGATCCGGTTTGACACCT
>JACXGK010006816.1:13667-27689 GCA_016801125.1 Novumbra hubbsi | reverse complement strand
TTAGGAAACAACGATATATGAAGTAAGGAAACAACGGTATATAAAGTTAGGAAACAATGGTATATGAAGTAAGGAAACAACGATATATAAAGTTAGGAAACAATGGTATATGAAGTTCGGAAACAACGATATATGAAGTTAGGAAACAACGATGTATGAAGTTAGGAAACAACGATGTATGAAGTTAGGAAACAACGATGTATGAAGTAAGGAAACAACGATATATCAAGTTAGGAAACAACGGTATATGAAGTTAGGAAACAATGGCATATGAAGTAAGGAAACAATTATATATAAAGTTAGGAAACAATGGTATAAGAAGTTCGGAAACAACGATATATGAAGTTAGGAAACAACGATGTATGAACTTAGGAAACAATTATATATGAACTTAGGAAACAACAGTATATGAAGTTTGTGTTTGTATAGTGCAGAGATTTGAGAGTTCCAGTACTCTTGTTGTGACAGTAGGCGTAAGAGCGGCTGCTGCTGTGTTATGTGAGTGTGTGTGTGTGTGTGATATAGAACCTCTGCTCTGTTGTGTGAGTGTGTGTGTGTGTGATATAGAACCTCTGCTCTGTTGTGTGAGTGTGTGTGTGATGTCAGCATTAAAGGACACAACAGGAATATATGAAGGAGGGGCTAACTCAAAAACAATTATCTGTTTGTTCCTAGCTCTGTGATCATCATCAATGTCCACATATGTATGACCACACAGGTGAGTGCACAAACACACACACACACACACACACAGACACACAGACATATGCGCAGACACACTCAGACCATCTGTAATAAAAGGTTAAGATATGTTCCCACTGAACATAGTGCCTCTCTGTGTTACCATGGTGATTCAGAGGTCACAGTGGGTCATTGGTACAGTTCAGTAATTGCCCCTGTCTGCATTCGGACTACCTATCACTGTGCTGACAGTACAGTGGGCAATTGATTACATTGCTGAATCCCCCATAGGGTACACAGTTCCTTACAGCTCTCCCTGTATGTGGAATGCAATGGTAGCAAGGGGAAATGCCCCTTCCTAACTTTAAACTATAGTCAAACCCTGAACATCGCTTCCTTACATCACTGTTCCATGACCTTTGGACTCTCTGTAGTCCCTCCAACATGGGAAGGAGCTCCAGTACGGCCACGTCAAACATATGTCTGTGCTCCCCGTTGTGAAACCAACCTTTATTACTTGTTAAAGAGTATCTGTGCTCTTTGTTTTAAAATGTGCTGAAATATAAAATAGCTTTAGGTTGTGTGTTTTCCACTATACCGGTTTAGCATCTTGTCACAGACAGACAATAAGAGTGAGCTACAGAGGCAGAATTCATCTGATCTGAGATCATGGAAACATTCAATAACAAGTTTTATAGTTCAAATTGTCAAATAAAATGTAAACTATGTTCGAGTTAGGGCTGTAAGGGAAAACAAACACAAAAAAAGCTGATCACGATAAATAGTTTTAAACTAATTTAGTTGGGTCTACATTAAAAGAAGCCGATTGCAGTGATTAGAAGAATGCTAGTCTACTAGCATCTGTTTTTAATAGAGCTCTGTATTGGTTTGGCATCATGCCAGACGTTGCTTGTTCAAGTGAAAAATCTTTCTTCTCAAATGTATTGCTGAACAGTGCGCTAATGTGGCATTTAGTAGCACATAACTGGGTGAGTTTTCTTACTGTAAATTACAGGTATTGCTGGGTATGACTCTGTAGCGTAGAGGCAAACACCATACTTACGTTTATTCGAACACCACAATGGAGTTCCATGGGGAACACTGTGAGAGAGTGAAATATTTAACACTTTCAAAGTGTTACTTCAACAAAATAAAAAAAATCGAATTAAAAATTTTGATTTGAGTTTACAGTTAAGTAGAACACAATTAGGAGGCCTTTATTAAAATGTCCTCTCCCTATCCTGGCCTCCTTCCTTCCCTTTGTTCCTCTCGCCCCCGCGCCTGACTGCCCTTCCTCCGCCCTGCTCTTGGTGTGATTATTAATTCATAGTTAAATTTAAACTGTCCAGACAGTAAAAATAACCCCTCCAGTGCTGCTCATTTTACGCTTGGAAGAACCTCCCCTCTTCCAGGCTTAACCCCTAACACAACACCCACCCACACCGCTACACCGCATCACCAAACTCTCCTTGCATGTCTACAGTGCAGAGACTACACAACCTTCAGAAACTGGTTGTTTAGATCCTAGATGCGACTGGATGAGTTGTGTCCCGACCTGCGCTGCCTGGATGTATAGAGTCACACCTGATAACAGTTCCATCAGAGAAGGATCAATACACGTCTCCATTGTTATGTTGTCCGAATCATTTATTATATTTATCCTGACATATTGTCCACCTTGCACATTTGGATTGGTCACCTAAGCCAAGCTGTCTGCTTGGTTTGACTCCAAAGTCTTCACTAGCACTTGTGAATACCCTTACTGTAATGATATGGATTTACATGAGGATATACGTGTATTTTTGGGTCATTTAGCAGACACTCTTATCCAGAGTGACATGCAATAAATGAATTCCTCTTAAGGTGTCTTGGAAAACCATCAATACCAACAATAAGCTTCCTTCCCGTCACCGTTGCCATTAGTTGGAAAAGACAGTGGCTGAGAAATCAAAGTTAAGTGCATTATTTGTTTGTTCAGAATGGGGGGTGGGGGGTGGGGGGGTACCCAAGTAAATTAAGATACTCTTCACAGTGGGAGGTTTTCAGCCACTTTCAGAAGATTGGCATGGACCCTGCTGTCCTGGCTTCAAGAGGAAGTTGGTCTCACCATTAAGGTGAAACAGACATAGAAGAGTTTTGCTTTGGCAAAGTGGGAGCTGCCCACCTGGGAGGGTTGGGAGGCCAGAAGACATGGAATGTCAGATCCGAGTGGAGGTTGGTAGGGTTTAAGAACCGCCTGCAGGTAGGGTGGAGCAGTCCCCGTTGCTGCACCATAGGCTAAAACCACGGTCTTCTACCGGAAGCCAAATGAGCTTCTGGAGGAGAGGAGTGAATTTGTCTAGGTTGAACCCAAGATGCGAGTCACTGCTTTGATGTCTGCGGAGAATAGAAGGTTCTTGGGTTCTGTGAGCTCTATGGGGGACCAACGTGGAGTTGTACACTTACATCAAAATATTAACATTAACGCCTTATGCGATATGATTTTATTTTATTTTAGATGTCCGTTTTTTTTTCTTTTTTTAAATAGCCAAGAATATTGCTTCTCCATCAGAATACACCTCACTGCTGGAGCCAAGGTATCACAGAGAATGGCCACCAACACAGGTCAGTAGAGCTTGTATAGGTGCAGGCCGGGAACCACAGTGGGGGCAAAGCCATGGTGTTTTCTAATGAACTAGATATGTTATTCCTTGAGTTATGGGCATCATGTGTGTCTGCTAAACTGGCCCATAATGAACAGTCATCTTCTCCCAATAAAATCCTTGACAGTAACATTATTTACCAAACTTCATCAAAAATGAACGTTTTGGCTATCCAGTACTTCAACTTACCTGTACATCCCCTGCCTGTTCTAAACGGATAGTTTACTTGTCAACTCGGGCAAACTCACGTGGCTAATGTAAACAGAAGAGTCACCTCACCACGCCCACCTCTAATGTCCCAGTGAATTAGACATGTTCTAAGTTGGGGGAATCCGTGATGTGCTGTTGGGAAAGGCCAGCCCAGCTTGGCAATGGGGGCAAATCACTATAAGTGGTTAATACTCCCAAATGTTGTACTTATTTTGCATTGGTTCCAGGATCACCATGACCGTGTTCATTGTTCTCTGGCTTCTCTGAAATGTCGAATAGAAGCCTTGAAACACAAAAACGCAATCAATGACTTTTCGTTAATAAATAATTGGAGATGCTTGAAGAATCGTGACCGCAGTGGTTTAATTGGAAATACACCCCGGTGTTCCACAGTTAACAGTGCATTGTTACCTGTAATATTGTTGTTTCACTAGAAACCAACTTAAACAACGCCAAATACAGGATGGGGTATTGGTTGGGAATGTTAGAAGAGGATATTGGATAGGGATGTGGGATTTGGATGCTGAAATAGGATATTGGTTGGGAATGTTAGATAAGGATATTGGGATAGGGATGTTGGATGAGGATGCTGAAATTGGATGTTGGGTGGGGATGTTAGATGAGGATATTGATAGGGATGTTGGATGAAGATGCTGAAATCGGATATGGGGATAGGGATGTTGGATGAGGATGCTGAAATAGGATATAGGGTGGGGATGTGGATTGAACGTTAAAAGCGGCCTCGAAGTCCCAGGTCACTGAAGTAAATGTGTGTGTTGTTGTTGTAGCATGCGCACACACACTTACCCAAACACACACACACAAACACACGCATGCTGTCAGACCGGTGATAAATGGCAAAGAAAATGAAAAGGAGTAACAGTAATCTGACACCTGTAGCGCCTCGCCGGGAGTAATTAAATACCTTCATTAGGTCAAATATTTGATTATAGGAGTTACTGTGGGAGCTGCTCTAGTAATGACCTGCCTCCCTAGGAATGGTACAGAGGAGAGGAGCGAAGAGAGGAAAGGAGAGGAGGAGAGGTGGGAAGTAGAAGAGAGTGAGTGCTCCCTAAACACACGGTAGAAATGCAGAGCGCAGCATCTAACTAATGTGCTCATGAGTCTAGGCGTGTCCGTCTGTCTGTTCCTGTCTGCCTGTCTTTCTGTCTATCTTGTGGTGGAACACACTGCATGTTACACAGGATCTCCTACATTAACACACTATCTGGTCTTCCATATATATATATATATATATACATATACAGAATATATACATTTGATTGCAACAACCAGTCTACCCAATGCTAATTTTCATTAGAGTCAATGTATGGTAATATCCTGTGCCTATTATTCTGAAGTGCAGTGAGTAACAACAGCAAGTTAGTAGGTAGCTTATAGCAAGCCCTTTTAACACTACCCAAACTAACAAGACCTACCCTAAATGCTAGGTTTCTTCACTGACTCATGGATGGGCCTAATCTGGCAGGCACCTAGCACCAGACGAGCAAGGGGGGCGGCACAGAGGTTGTTGCTGAGGTGATGTGATGGTGATACTGTTGATGAAGCACAATTACACAGTCATACATCACCCAGTCTGGGGCCACCACTAACTCTGCCTGTCCTGAGTCACACACACAAAAACACACATCACACACACACAGCTGTACACACATGTCTCCTGCAGACCCAATGAAGCCTAGTCTATGTTTTGCATTAGGTCACTTATATCTTCAACAAACAGGGCATTATACACTACCCCTGTATAACCTGGGGTCTCTGGGATGTAGACCTACACAGCTTGACTGTAACTAATCACACACCACTATGCACACACTGCACTTTGATATTCCACAGTGTCTCTTTCCACACTCTCTCTGTCTCTCATTATCTGTCTCACTCTTTCTCTGTCTATCTCTGTGTCTCTCACTCCCTCCGTTTCTCACAGAATGCCAATCACATTATCAAAGCAGCCATCACCCAGGAGTTTCATGAGAGAGAATCAGTGGAGCTCCAAAACTCGAGCAGAGACACTTGAGCAATGCTCCTCCTTTCATCTCACACCATGACAACCACCAAAGTGCCACAGCAACCACCACAGCAACCGCCACAGCAACCGCCACAGCAACTACCACAGCAACAACCACAGCAACCGCCACAGCAACCGCCACAGCAACCACCACAGCAACCACCACAGCAATCACCACAGCAACCACCACTGAAACCGTCTCAGAAACCGCCCCAGAAACCGCTACAGAAACCGCCACAGAAACCGCCACCGAAACCGCCACCGAAACCGCCACAGAAACCGCCACCGAAACCGCCACCGAAACCGCCACAGAAACGGCCATAGAAATTGCCACAGAAACCGCCATAGAAATCACAATAGAAACCGCCACAGAAACCACAACAGGAATAAACCAAATCCAGCATATTTCCAACACCAACACCGCTGTAACCAGGCAAACAATGGTCAGGGCGAGCCACTGAGTATACTAACTACCATTGTTATTAATAGTAGTTTAGTAAATTTCTGTTAGATGGATATTATTTGCGGGATGTTAAATGGTTTGGTGGAATACTTCTCGTCAGGGAAGTTCCACGCTCGTGTCAAATCCATTGGCGCTATGAGGGTCATCTCACAGGAAGAACATAATTGCATTCAATCTTCCCAACACAACCTTTTCTGAGTTTAACTTTTGCGCTTCATACAGCAGTCTTGGCTGGGTGAGCATTCTTCTATACATTTCTCAATACAGGAAAGCTACCAAGGGAGGGGTTGTGTCAGCATCGCTTTCAGATCCAGTCTTGGCTCTAGCTCTGACAGTTAGTTATCTGGTGGTGTTAGAGAGACACAGAGACAGAAAAAGAGAGAGGGGGAGAGAGAGGGAGGGAGGAAGAGAGAGAGGGAGCAAGAGATTGAGGGAGAGAGAGAGACTTGAATACATTAAGTGGAGGAGCCAGATGAAAACGGGTGTTACCATGACAAAGAGATGCCTCCAGCGGCCCGCGGCGCCCGCATCCGTGGCGCAGCTCTGCGGGCACAAACCCAACGGGAATATTCCCGGACATGCCTGCACACACCGCCGAGGCGTACGAAGCTCGGAACGTCCCCACAACATTCTCCCCAGGGGGGTTGAAGAGGGGTGCCGGGAATATCAGGAACCATCCGAGAAAAAAGTCCCATGAAAAAAGTGAAAAGGTGTGAAAAAAGGAAAACAAATGAAAAGGTTTTCAGGAAAAGAGGGAAGAGGAAAACAACGTTTCAGATTTGGGGTTCATAATAAACCCTGCCGATGTTGTCGCTGCTCATTGCGCTCTGTAACACATCGCACTCTGTACCTACAATGTACAGTGCTGCGAGGAGCCATTTTCTCTTCCATGCCATAACAAAGAAGTCCCCCCCCCCACCCAGCACCACATCGTTCCTAACATGCTATCCCCCTCACCCCCCTAAACCTTGTTCACGCACACACACACACACATGCCCACGCACACGCACACACACACACACTAAAACTAACCAGTTGTGCTTTGAAAGCCAAATAAATGAGGAAGGGTTGAATGAGAGCGAATGGGAGCTGGGCAGGAAGGGATTGACCCCTGAAGGCATGACCTTGACTGCACATCCACCATTAGAAGCATCCTCTTCTGCACATAATGCCTTCTAATTAGCTCACTCTGGATCAAAGACATCGGGGGGGGGGGGGGGGGGGGGGGGGGGGGGGGGGGGGGGGGGGGGGGGGGGGGGGGGTGTTGAAACAGCCTCAAGCTAAGTAATTCTCCAACTTAATTGCTGGTCTCCATGTCCTGGGATCTGTGGGTTTATTTAACTACTGTTCCTATACCAGTTTGGCTGTACGGTCCTAAATAGATACTTTAGGAGCAGTTCAAATATATCTTTGATGTGGTGTTAAGAAAACCTGCTCGGTTACCAAGACGGACTGAAGAAAACCCAAGAAATGGGCATCGCAATGATTTCAAGAAGAATCCTGGTGTACACCACACTACAGTGCACACGCGCACACACACGTACACATATGCACAGACACACACACACACACACACGTATGCACACACATAGTCGGTTGTTCAGCCGTAGAGTGCAGATGATGATGTGCACAGCGTGACGACGTCAAACCGGTGAGTGCGTGTGATTTTATCTACCGGGGAACACCAGGCTTCTCCATTGGCCCCAATTACCGAGTCAGAGAGCTGGAGTCAGAAGCTGCAGTGTCACCGAATAACCCAGCCTGGGAGGAAATCTCCTCCATCTCAGGTGAGCCTAGGGCTGGCCAATGCCAGGGCTTTGAGAAAAGCTACTTAAACTAAACTGTATCATATCTGAGATATTAGAAATAAATGACCTGATCCAGATTTACGGAGAAATTTGGGATTTTCATACTGTAATTTCCTACATGCTACATTCTAATATTCTATTCAATCTTTTCAAAGATCAAACTGACACGTTACATTATTGTACGCAGGGCTCAGATCGCATAAGTAGAACTCTGGGGCGGTTTGTGTGTGAGTGTGTAAGTGTGTGTGAATCTGGTAAGTGTGTAATTGTGTGTGGGTGCACCTGTGTTTGTGCAGATAGCTCTGCCTGGTGTTCTACATCACAGACCACCTCCTGTGATCCGCTGTGTCAAAAAGCCTGCCTTCCACTCTACCATATTTGATATTTGCTTCCCCTAACCAAATTACCCCCATCTCCCCTGTCTTTTCCTGTCCTCCCTACTTAAACACCTCCCCCTTGTGTGCTCCCACACACGCACTCGGATTTTAGCCTCATAAAAATCCAGCAAACAGAGAAATAACACGAAGAGCAGGCAGCAAATTCTCCAGTGGTGAATCAACACTGACAGTGTTCCTTTCCACTGGGCTTTTGTGGAGGTATATGGATGCCCACCTTTCTGGGTTAAATTAACACAATGCATGGTGATAACGCTAATACACCTTTCAGTGTTAAATTAACCCAATGCTTGGTGATAACACTACAACACCTTTCAGTGTAAAATTAACCCAATGCATGGTTATAACGCCAATATACTTTTCTGGGTTTAATTAACACAATGCATGGTGATAACGCTAATAGACCTTTCGATGTTAAATTAACACAATGCATGATGAAAACGACAATACATATTTAATTGTTAAGGAAAGTCCCAAAAAATTATGAGTGGGAAGTGTATAGTTTACTCCAATATGTCTTATGCTATAACAATCTTTGTGGTTTTTGATTCGAGGGAAGTGTTTAGTGCTCTCATCTTTTTATCTAGACAAGCTGCAGGTAGGAATGGAGCAAAGCTTAAAATGGCATACCTCTATTTTCACAATCGCTCGGGCCATCATCTCACTGAATCTAGATATATCAGCTAGCACACACACACACACACACACACACACAAACTGGATTGGACATTAACAACATAAAGTGCTAATTTGCTATTCTAGCAGGTGTGGGGAGGCAGGCAGCAACAGCTTGAGTCTCAGCTGGGTCTTTGACCTCTGTGGTGTGTTGCATTAACATGCTGTGTATTCAGAAGAGCACTGCTATGGTGTTTTACCACAAAATCCCATTTCTGTTTCTACTGCCAGACTCGTGCCACTGGGCTGTTGCCAACTTTATCGCCCCAGTAGACTAGCTCTCACCTGGGGCCAAGAGAGGAATCGAGGTGGGTTTGGGAGGTTACCATGTGAGGCAACCATTTCTCAGATGAACTTAAAGGGACATTTCACTATGGCTACTGTTAGATGGATTGTATCATGTTAAAGGGATTTCAAAGAGATTATATTTGGTTTATTTTTCTGACCAATTGTGCTACAAGCCTCTTTACGTGCAGCTGCAGTTGTCCTTATTAGGGCGTAGTTGTGGTTTTCATGCCTGTAGGTGTGGTTTGCAAATGGACAACAAAAGTATTATTCGTACAAAACATGAGTCAAAAGCTTAAAAAAAATTGCTATAAGACAACTGAAAATTGTATTGGACTTGACAGGCCAGCGATGGACCATCTAGTATTTCAGGAAACAACAAACTGGTGAATGGTTGACAAAGTTTGTTAGGTAACTAATGTGAAAAAGCTAGTTTTCGGTTTGCAGTAAATGGTTTCACAAGGCAGCATGCCTTTTCTGGTTTGCTCGAAAATGGTTAAGAATAATGTACAACCAGTCGTCTCCCCACTAAGGTGTCTTGATTGACAATGCTGGGTGATGGGCAATGTGTTGATGCTCGAGCACCAAATGAACAAAAATGGATAAGAAAAGGTTTTAGCGACCACGTGCCCAGTTTAAGAAAAATAGGAAAGATGCAGAGAAAAGCAAAAAAAGGAACCGAAACGACTAAAATTATAAGTACTGGAACTCATATTCAGGTAACATTGAAATGGTTTTCTCAGATTGTATTGACTAGGTCCTGACTTGTATACTGTATTTCAATGCAACTTCAGTGGCACTTCTGAAAGAAGAAGCCATTCAGGCTTTGTGCAATAGACTTATAATATTAAAAAATATTATAAATGTTGAAATATTCTTTTCATTTGAAATGAAAATAATATTTTCTAACACTAGAATGAAAGACGATGCAATAACGAATTATTTGGCACGAACAAGTCAGCACCAAAATGTGTGTAAGTGTGCTCTTGAGAACCTGCTAAATGACTACTGACTGTTGTGAATGTTTGTGCTGCCTGACCACTGTGGGACTCTGCTGACAACCCCAGCCCGGTTGGTAGGTATGAACACAACTGCATAGGTCTGTTATTGTTAATTGCTCATGCGCTTGTTTCTCTGTCAGTTTACTTTCCACCTTTTTGGTTTGTTATGGTTTGTTAGGGTTGCCGCCCCCCCCCCAACCATTTACTGTTTAGTCTTATAAAGACCACTTCACTGAAGAACCACAAATGCCTTCTGCAGCTCAGGCAACTAAAACATCCGCTATGGTTGATACCTATTCAAGGAGCCTGACCGTTGGTCATCATTGGATCTCGTAGCCAGACAATGGTCCAAAACATATCTTCAGATCCACAAACAAATAGCTCATTGTCCACAAAATGAAGCTTTTGCCAAAGCAATCCCTGTCCCCTGAACGATGTGGGGAGAACTGAAGAGAAAGGGGCACACGCTTAGACTTGAAATAAGGATATTTTCTGATATTTTCTGCTTTTGTTAATGATCTAAAACTCATCGAACATTACAGGAGAGGACTCCTGTAATGAAGTGCTGTTACCATGGCAAGAGGAGAGTGCACTAAGTACTGCAGGGGTGCCAATAATTCTGCCAAACTTTTCTGAGAATTTGTTTTTCATTTAACAATTGCATCTAAAATGTTAGATATCCTATAATGTGTGTAAGCTCAAGCTAAAGGATAACAACTAAATGTTTTCAAACTGAGCGTTTTTCATTTCATGGAGTGTATATACTGCATATACTGTGTGTCTTTATATTCTGTATACAATGTATAGTATAGGTAGCAAGAATGTGGGTTGACAGATGATGCTTAGAAGGTGCTTAGTTGATTAATGAACAATTGCTTCTGGAAAGAGACCGGAAGGAACAACAACAGTTCACGCACAACGGAACAACTCACCAGTGCGGTCAAAACCCGGGGAGAAATCTAAACACTTTGGCGTGGTAGCTAGGAGGGGTACTCCCAACACCTCCAGACTACACCTAATCATAGACTGTAGTAGTGTAGCAATGAGGGCTTGTGGCGGGAAGCCAGACCAGCACCATCCCACACAACAATGCCTTTTTAAATGTATACAGGGATGTCAGACAGGAAAATGCCCAGGTGGCAAATAATGCAAAAGGACGAAGTTTGAATAAAAGTTTTCATCAGCTTCTCTTGGGACGGTAGTGGTCATCCTGGCCCTGCTGCGTGTGCACTGTAGATTTCCCTCTCCTACCTCCAGACATGCACCTACAGAAGGCAGTGCAGGCGGTTGTAACGGCAAAGTGCTGGAGGCAAAGTTCAACAATGCATTTCTCAGTGCCCCGGCGTCCAACATGTTTGTACTTTAATTCATAATATAAACCTATTGATTCGAGGAGTATCTGTGAGTGTCTGATGTTTCAGCCTGTGTTGTGCGCAAACATACGACCTGCCTGGATTTGTTATGTTCACTTGATATATTGCTTCTTTGTACGTGGCTCTTGAGGCACTTTGAGATATTGACTGTGGCAGAGTGGAGAGACGTATGGGCGTCTTCCTTATTAGTCCGGAGGCTCCCCAGTTTCGCCGGTAAACCGTGGCTTGTCCTTGCTGCGGGATACAAACGGCTTGGCTGGTATGCAGACTTCCTACGTATCCTGCAGTCAAGTGGGATGTGTGTCAAGGCATTCCTTCGGCTCCCCGTTGACCCAAGCGGTCTCTTCCTGCGCCGCGTTTGACACGCTTTGTTACGCGTTTTTACGCCTTCGCGGTGAAGCCCGTGAAATAGTGCTGTAGGCGGTGGTACCAGGATGTGGTCATGTCTCGTTGGGCATTTGACTTGGTATTTATGCCCGGGAAGATTTGGATTAAGGCGCGTGTGTGTGTGTGTGTGTGTGTTTAAAGTTTCTCATGGCGGTCATTTTGTGTCCTTTTCAAACTCGGTGATCTGTCAGGCGCCGCGCACATGCAGGAACCGGGAGCATTAGACACTTTAGGTAAAGGTTAATCAGCGCGCATCTGCAGGGTGAATAGTGACGTTTCAGGAGAGCCGACTCCAGGTCAGGAGATCAGGATTTAGACCGTGTAGTGACGTCCCTGCACCAACCTTGACCGACATCTAACATACTCCAGCATCCTTACTGAAAATACTCTTTATTTCAGTGTGGCAATTAATGCGGTACGGCTGGAAGCTGGTTAATGGAAATTGAATCGTTTAACCAAGATTATTTGATTGTACTCGGCAGTTGTGGGACCTCTTAACTTCAGTTTTTGAGAGGATTTAGAGATTCAGGTTGTAGAGCCTCATGTGGGGTGGGGTTTGCCCTGTTTCACTGAGGACTGCAGCAAAAGGAGTTGGCCAGAATTTCATGTAATTGAAGTATAGTCATTTATGTCCTAGCTCAGAGTCCTTCACATCCTAGCTCAGAGTCCTTCACAAACTAGCTCAGAGACCTCCTGCATTTTCTTTTGTCTTTGTCCTTCATCCTTTCACTTAACTAACTACTAGCCCTCAAAATAGATATTCAATCTATTTGGTGATTTGATTAATTGCGGAAAAAAAACAGGCTAAGAAAAATACATTCATTTTCACTTTGCTTAAAAATATCTTTGGAATCAGTTGTTGTTTTCTTGAACAGGCACAGCACCTGTCAAAGTCAGACTTTTTTCGTTGTGGGCTCCTTCTGACAAGTCTCACTTGGGAGGTGGCGCCTTGAGCCTGTGATTTAGGCAGGTTTGGTATAAACAACAAAACAATCTAGCGGCTCTAGTATTCTTAGACAGTTTATATATCCATACGTAAACCGGGCATTCAGCATACTTGTCCTAGTAGACAATATCTTGTCATACTTCACATAATAAGGTGGGCAATGAATAACGACAGGTTGAGAGAGCGGGATTTATAAGGCGTCTTTGAATGACTGCAAAACGCACTTCAGCTCAATACAGTTAGTTGGCTTACTACAAAGGTCAACGCTGAACAATGTTGACCTCCATTTTGATGCCTGGACACTGGACCTTTTTCCACATCAAAGTTTTCGCATGGCCCTACCTTCCATCGATTCTGTTAACGCTACCACAATGAGTTCATCCTCCCCAGCAAGGATGCCACAGGCCACCTGTGGTAATGAGTGCAAAAAAGAGGAGGGAAAATCAGGAAGTTAAAAGAGAGAGAAAAGTAAATGGAAAGAAAGAGGCAAATGTATTGGAAGGTAAAAAGACTGAGGGAGAGTGAATAAGGTTGTTGCCAAGAGTGTCTCTTCCCAGACAGTTAAGAGAGATAGAGGGCAGTGGATGGCAACTCATTTCACACAGGAGCAAAAAGAGAGTCAGGAAAGCCCTGTCACATTGCATTGGCGTCAAAGTCAGCACACCACCGCTGGCACACATACCCCCCACTGCTGCCAGCTACCTCCTCCCAGGTGCAACCACAGGGAGAAAAGAGGGGAGGGGGGAGGTGGAGGTGGAGAATAGGAGAGGTACACACACTGAATCGATACACTATCTTAATATCTACCGTGTCTCTTAGCTCACCCCTCTCCATGTCCCTCTCCCAGTCCAGTTCACCTCGTCTCTCTATAAGCAGCACCGAGGATTACAGGGACCTCGTAGAGATGGAGGAGCCACTGCAGGGGGTGGAGGGAGGATTACAGGGACCTCGTAGAGATGGAGGAGCCACTGCAGGGGGTGGAGGGAGGATTACAGGGACCTCGTAGAGATGGAGGAGCCACTGCAGGGGGTGGAGGGAGGATTACAGGGCCCTCGTAGAGATGGAGGAGCCACTGCAGGGGGTGGAGGGAGGATTACAGGGACCTCGTAGAGATGGAGGAGCCACTG
>JACXGK010006815.1:0-27456 GCA_016801125.1 Novumbra hubbsi | reverse complement strand
ACTTTATACAGCTAATAGCAAAACCTCAGCATACCACAAAGAGCCAACTCAATCAATCCCCAAAACAGACAAAATAACTTAATTCACATTCCTATTTAGAAAGAATAGCCTCTTATTTAATATAGACTCTGCAAGCTTTTGGATCGTGTGAACACACCTACACACACCCCACTTTCAGGCGTGCGCACAAACACCCACATACACAGAACATACACACACATGCACAGAACATACACACACACGCACAAAACATACACACATACACAGAACATACATACAAACATACACACACATAGACAACCCCGCGTTCCGTTCTGCACCACCTATCACACACACAAACACACCGCCGCATTCCGTTCTGCTCCACCTATCACACACACATGCACAAACACACAAACACACACAACATAAATACACACACACATATATACAATGTGGCGTCCTAGCAGTGTAAAGAATGCCTGGGTAGTAAATATCTGAAAGGCTTTAGATGACAGATGGAGGAAGTTAGTGAAGACAATAATTACCACATATTTCCCATCACCACCCATGTCTGCAAAACCCTCCTAACGCCTCAGAGGACAACGGTCTCAAAATCTCTCGCAATCTCTTTCGCCTTTCCCTCCCTCCCTCTTTCCACATGCTCTCTGTTTCTCTCCTTCTCTTTTGTGCCGGCCTATGGGTTTCAGATCCCAAATACTGAACCTAAGTTAATGAGGTTTATTCCATACTCTTCTGTCTAACCCACAGGTATGAGGATGCTGGCTGGGACAGCCAATGAAGAGCAATCATCATCAGCCTTTGGCCGGGGGTTGAAAGCCACAACCACGGGGACGGATGAAGTCCGGTAGGGACAGCATGAAAACCCGCTTGCATGCCACTGAACATTCCTGATTATGTCTATAAATAACACCACCTCCACAACCAAGAATCCAGAACTGGCCAGAGATGACCACCCAAAAATCGTTCTTCACTCCTGTAATGTCCTTTCCCCTGGGTTGGTTTTTGACAGACACTTTTAGTTCACAATAAAATCAGCAGACCTCGAAATACTCAGAATGTCATGTTTGTTTTAGCGTATGCAGATGTTATGCCAGGGGAGCCATTGATTATAATCTCAAACACTTTTTCCTCTTAGTCTCTCCAGCACATTATCACCATTGAAACCTCCATCTCTCTCTTAGTCTCTCCAGTACATTATCACCATTAAAACCTCCACCTCTCTCTCTTAGTCTCTCCAGCACATTATCACCATTGAAACCTCCATCTCTCTCTCTTAGTCTCTCCAGCACATTATCACCTTTGAAACCTCCATCTCTCTCTTAGTCTCTCCAGTACATTATCACCATTAAAACCTCCACCTCTCTCTCTTAGTCTCTCCAGTACATTAGCACCATTACCATTTATTGTTCATATTGTAATCATATTAAAAAGTGTTCCAAATGTTCCAAACTCAATAACTCCAAAATATACATAATCTGGTATCCTTAACCGTTTTCTTCATATATAA
The DNA here is from genome assembly GCA_016801125.1 of Novumbra hubbsi. NCBI lineage: Eukaryota > Metazoa > Chordata > Actinopteri > Esociformes > Umbridae > Novumbra > Novumbra hubbsi. Next base: position 25,946 of record JACXGK010006815.1, on the reverse strand, counting down.
CCGTTTTCTAAAAGCAATTTTGAATCTAATAAAATAATTTAACAGACCTATTGAGCATTGTAATTGATACCAACCTGAATGTTTTTGAAACATTAATGATGGACACGCCTTTGGACAACTTTAAAGATACAAGGGGTGTGATCATTAAATAAAAGCAACCCCCCTCCCCCCCCACCCCCACATACACAGAGATTTAAAAGAAAAAGCACCAGGTAGGTAACATTCCTAATTACCCCCCAATTTATCAGGTAAAATGTGTTATCTTTGATCTTATTTACAAAATTCCCCATCTGAATAACACTGGCAAAGATATTTTCCTATGTACTTTCTACAGCTCTGCATTCACACAAGAGGCTGATGACACCTTATAGATCTATTCAGGGATATTTGGTCACAGAAAGTGTCACTGTCAATTCAAACATGTACTCAAAATGGTGTACTATAGCACACCATTTATGTACGAAAATGTTCCCCATGTCATAGAAAAGACTCACTCACAAACTTGGAAATTCAAAGCAAACTGAGATTATGCAAACAGAGATAATTTAAACAACATATCACACATTCAGACCAAAATAGGAGGTCTAAAAAAAGTTTGTTATTTGCAGAAATCTGCTTCCAGGTGGAATGTGTAATATGTGAGGATGGGCCCAAAGTAATGGTTGGAATGGTGTCAAACACATTACAACGCATGGTTTCATGTCAAACACATTACGCACATGGTTTCACGTCAAACACTTTACACGCATGGTTTCATGCCAAACACATTACATGCATGGTTTCATATCAAACATATTACACGCATGGTTTCATGTCAAACACATTACACGCATGGTTTCATGTAAAACACATTACACGCATGGTTTCATATCAAACACATTACACACATGGTTTCATGTCAAACACATAAAATGTTACTACTTTCTGCAGTACAATTCTGTCCGAATAATGCTTACGAGGAATAATGCTAACACACTTATACAGATGTATAGCGTTTGTAAGTAATCACCAAAAGTTGGGAGACCTGTAGGAAGTGTTAGCATCAGTGTCCGCAGCATTTTAAAGATATTATTTAATACCATTGCCTCAAAATAGCAGTATGTTGTTAACCCATTACTTGTTCCATGAAAATGGCCTTTTTTACTTTGAAATAAACAGTATTTTCCAGTTATTGGTAAACTTTGGCAGTGCACCAATTACCTTTGTAGCATTTCAGGTTATTCATTGGACTGCTTACATTTCAATAAAAACTGGAAACATGGGGGAGTTCAAACGCTTTTGACCAGTAGTGTTGCTAATTATGCTAGCTATTCACCCACAACAACTTTCCTAACTATTTTGATCTAGCATGATGTTGTTGAAACTTTGACTAATTCGGACCAAGGAGTCCATAAATTAACATTTAGCAGCAGCTGACAAATATGAGTATAGTAACATTACTTTGTGTAATCTTATAAAATTAGCTACCAGCTACCTATAACTAACATTGTATTTTCTGCACTGGATAACACTATCCCTTTTGTTAATATTGTACGCATTTCCCCTTTAAGCGATGCACTGCACATCCCTTTCAATATCGCAGTAGACCTTCAAAATAAAAGCTGCTTTAAAAAGCAAAACCAAAGAGCACAAAAAAGGGTAATTTAGCAATTTTGGATATAAACTCCTGGCATTGTTTAAGAACTCGTAACATCGGCCAAATTACTGCCCCAAAATCCCCACCCAAACCCAAAGCCCTCTTCAAAGATGTTATAGGACATCTTCATCAAAGTTGTGTTCACTTAGCAGTACCATCCAACCCCTCAACCCCAAACTTTTTTCTATTTTTATCCCTTGGCTCTCTCTAATTCCCTTTCCCTTATTACTTCTAGAAGTAGAGAAGTGAAGAAAAGAAAGTAGAGGAACCAGAAAGGTCTAGGGTACAAATCCCTGATCCGAAAAAACAACATTGGTTGTTATACCCTTAAGTAAAGCACTCAATTGCTTTTATAAGTTCCTCTGGAAAAAGTTTTTGATAAATTACTTGGGACTTTTGCAATAATCATCTTTTTTAACTCCTATTTTAGAAGAGTATCACTATCGCTACTTTAGTTAGCCATGAAATTTGAAATGTAAAAAGTTTGAAAACAAGTGTGTTTTAAATATACACAATATTTTGGTGTGGGAAGCCCGAACGCTTTACTACACTCATAAATGTGTTCTCAAACTACCTGGTACAAGAAGGAAAGGACAAATACATGAAGTCAGATGTTATAGAGGGCCAGGGCGTTATTGCCACCTTCTGCAGACGCCTCCAACCAAAACATCAAAAAGGCTGTCAAAGGCTCTACAGTAGTTTTTCCAACGTTTCAGAGAGCAGTGACAAACTCATCTTTGTGTGTGTGTTGTGTGGTGATTAAGTCATTCCTGGGGGAAAGAAAAAGAAACATTGTTTTCCCAGCATACTAACCTCCTTTATCTGGCCAAACGCTACACCAGGCCGAATGACTTTTATTTGATCTACAGATTAAATTCGGATCAGAAAGCATCCCCAGCAACTTCTTAAACCTACTAGCAATTAGTCTGCCAGATTAGTCACTGCAACAGATGGGTTGGACCAGAACTAGGCTTGTGTAGGGCCCACTGCACCAGCGTAAGATCAGATAATGGGTTTGAGGATTTCATCCAGGTACCTGACAGCAGTCAGGGTACATTTGGCCAACACATGGAGGTCTGTGCGACCCTCCAAAAACATGCCTCCCCAGACCTTCACTGACCCACCACCAAACCGGTCATGCTGAATAATGTTGCCGGCAGCATTACGTTCACCACAGCGTCTCCAGACACGTCTGTCACAAGTGCTTAGAGAACAGGGCGCCAATTGCCGACCTGCCAATTCTGGTGTTCTCCGGCGAATGCCAATGGAGCTACATTGTGCTGGGCTGTCAGCACAGGTCCCAGTAGAGGACAATCAGTCCTCATGCCCCAGTCATGGAGTCTGTTTCTGACAGTTTTGTTAGAAACATGCACACAAGTAGCCGGAGGTCATTTTGTAGGGCTCCGGCAGTGCTTCCCCTGATGCTCCTCACACCAGTCCTGCTGCTGGTTTGATTCCCGTCAGTCAGGATGGATAAGGACAAAGCAATTGTCGCTGGCCACCACTAGAAAAACCATCCCATTTTTGGGGGTTGTCATGCTGCCCCTCCAATGCATCCGTTAGACCTGTTCTCACTTTCATTTGCACCAAAACAGTTGACATTGATTAACAATCGCTTTATGCTTCCAAAATGGACAGACTGATATCCCTGAGGTGTAATGGACTTGGAGTTATACTGTGATGATTACGTGTTCCAGAGTTTCTCGGGCAGGGTATTTTTTCTCGAGGAGTTATTACACATACTAATCTGCTAAATTGGTAGAAAACCAGAAGGAATAGCATAAATCAATTTTGCCTGTACACACAACATTTTCATATGCCAACATATTTTTTGTTTGTTGCAACAGATTGACTGTCCCTCTTCACACATTGTTACACTTTTACACCATTATTGCAAAAACGATAATACCACTGATTCCAAAAAACAGACAAATCACTACAAACTGTTGCAATTCATATGGTCATTTAGGAACTGTTTGGAGAGAAAGACAGAGAGAAAAAAGGACAAGATCAGCTAACAGCTGGAATGCTGAATTGAGTAACCAAATGGAATGCAGAGTTATTGTGTGAGAGAGAAGCAGAACTACGGGCTAAACCAATATCAGCCAACGTAGTAACAATGCCGTAGTAACAATGCCGTAGTAACAATGCCGTAGTAACAATGCCGTAGTAACAATGCCGTAGTAACAATGCCGTAGTAACAATGCCACCCAAATCCTAACCTAGCGAACAGAAATGTGAGGTCTTGCTTGCGCAGATAAAAACCAACATTCCATGTTCTCCACATGAGAATCGGAGGGAGTTTGAGAAGAAAGTGAGGGAAATGATAGAGGTGGAATGCCCACAGAACACGGACATCTTTCCCCGAAACAGGTGACCAACTCAGGTCCATGTTGGTAAAATCCCTGAGATATGAGAACAAGGCGGCTGTTATGTAAAGAATTTAGGAGTTACAAACATAATCTTCAACGAGGACTACCCGAATGCTGCGAGCCAAAGATGTAAATACACATCTCTAAATAACTAAATATCTCCAGCCATCAAGGAAGTCAGAGAGCAAGGGAATGTCGAGAATGAGAACATGAGAATATAAAACAAAAATACAGTGCCGAGGGTCCAGTGAAGGGTGTGGATAATGTCGTAAAGGGCTGGCCTATCTTATCTCTCTGTAGCAACTCCTCATGATAGGGTGGACACCTGCATGCTTATTTGTGGTTGTCGGCCACGGAATGATGTAGACCCTTATTAGAAGGAATATACAACAAAAACATCTTTGAGAGATTTAGACATGACAACAACAAACAGTAAACTTTAATATTGAATTAAACAAAATAAATAATAAGCGTAATCTCCTTTTTGTAAATTATTGGTTTGCGAGTTGGTACTTTTTGGCTGAGTAAAGATATCAGGTTAATGATCATGTTACGCGGACTGCACGTAAGACAGTATTGTGATTTTTGCTTTATATTCACAACCTAGCAAGTATTAACATGCTATATTCTTCATTTAGCTTAAAGCACATCAAACGTACACACATTTCTCCAAAAGGCAACTGTTGGGAATATATTGTTTTCAGTGCGTTTTTTGGAAATGATTGTGCCATTATATTCTAAACATCAATGGGGATCAGGCCTTCCCTTCTTGGCCTTCCAAGAGAGGGTAACTTCTGAATGTGAACATTGTATCTAGGAGTGAAGGGAAAGATCGATGATGGAGAAGATAAGAGTTGAGGAGTGGAGATGGAGTGATAAGGAGGGGAATATGATGAGAAAAGAGAAAAGCAAGAGGGATGTTTTCAACAGGGAAGTGGGCTGAGAGACAGTCAAAGCCAATGTGCTTTGGACAGATGAATCCAAAATCGAATTGTTTGGCCACAGTAACAGAAAACATGTGTGGCGCAAATCAATATACAATACAGCATTTGAGCACAAGAACATCATACCAACTGTGAGGCATGGAGGGCTGGTTTGGGGCTGCTTTGCTGCAGCAGGGCCTGGACAGCTCACTATCATTGAATCCACTATAAATTCTTCATTGGATCAGAGGGTGCTACAGGAAAATGTAAGACCATCTGTCTGAAAATGTAAGCGGAAACAGATCTGGACTATGAAACATGACAATGACCCAAAACATTCCAGTAAATCCACCAAGGAATGTCTCAATAGAAATAAATGGTAAATTCTAGAATGGCCAAGTCAAAGCCCCGATCTTAATTCTATTAAGATGCTTTGGGGAGATTTGAAATGGGCTGTGCATGCAAGAAACCCCTCAAACATCACACAGCTGAAAAAATTCTTCATGGAGTGGGAAAGAGACTGGTAGACAGTTATAGGAAATGTCTTACTGAGGTTATTTCAGCCATACCAGCCATTAGGGCATAGGTTATCCAAACAATTTTCCAGTAGGAAATTACATCTTTGTAAAACGTTATATCATTAAATAAAATTTTGGTTTAATTATACCTTTATCCATAGACATTTTTAGCAAGAAAAACAAATATCGATATGTCCATGTTTCTCAAAAAATAACTAAATATGTTATGGGGTGTCCTAATTTTTCATATGACTGTACAGTACTAGTCAGAAGGGAAACACACCAACTCACTAAAAAGTATTTATTTAGTTTTACAATTTCCAAATAGTAAAACTAAAATAATTGTGAATACACCAAAATATGAAATAACACATCATGTAGTAAACCAAAAATGAACAAACAAATACAAATACAAATCTATTTTCTTCAAAGTAGCCAGCCTTTGTCTTGGTGAAAACATGGTCTACTCTTGGCCTTCTCTCAACTAGCTTCATGAGGTACTAACCTGGAATGCGTTTCTAAGTCTTGAAAAAGTTCCCACATATGCTGAGCACTTCTTGTTTGCTTTTACTTGATGGCTTACTTTTGGCGATGGCTGTGCATACATAAAACTATGCACATACTAACCAAAAGCAGCAGCTGTGCCATCGCTGTGGTCTACAGCTTGTACAACACATTGTAAAATAAAATCACAAAACATCTACAACTGCGATTGCATGACATCAGCCCATTGTCAACCAACACTTTTATCTGGTACATTTTTGCAAAAGGTTTATCAATAACCAATAGAAACTAGTGTCAATTAATTGAGTGCAAAGGGAAAACATAAGTTACAGGGTTGAAACATGATTCGTCAATATTTGGCATTTAATAAGAAAAATACACTGTTAAAAGTTGTGAACCAATTGAAGCATATGTAAATGAATGGAAAAAAAAAATGCTAAAGGGTTGAAATGTCAATGAAATTATTGTAACAGGAAAGGGGGCAGTGTTAAGGAGGACATTTCATTAACTGGAGGAAGAGGAATGTCAACCAATTTAACCTCACATCAATACATCTGCAATTAATGGAAAAACAGCCATCAAAGAATACATCTTAAATATAAGTCAACAAAATCAAAGGAACAAAAAAAACAGTCCAGAAAAACACATCACAGGCCCCCAGAGAAACAATTGCATTCCTTTATAAGTAGGTCCCTGAAGACTTCCTAATAAAAGATTTGGCAACAATCCTAAGTACGGGTTTGGCAACTCAGGTTTCTATACTTCAAAAGCATATATTAGGTAATACTGAATCTTTTGTAGTGAGGCTTTGTAATACAAAACAATAGAACAATGATGCGATCTACAGACTTTAACAAGGCTTCAACCTTTTCATAAAGTATAGTTAAAGTTAACAAAATGAAGGCCGTTTTGTTGACATAAACAAAATGTATATGTATATATACTGGCTGCTGCACTTTGTAAGTATCATAATAGTCAAGAACAGGTAAGAAGGTTGACTGTACTTGTGATTTAGGGAGAGATAAAATAAGCTGTACATCAAATACTAACTTCTTTACATCGCAACCTCTATTAATCCTTCTCTTCAATCTGAGAAACATTCAGTAAATACATTCAGAGAAATATCTCATGAAATTAAGGAAAAAGACAGTTTTAAGCACATGTTTCATTAAACAAAGGCTCCCTGTTCTGTTGCGAAGTAGAACGGTTGTCTTGACAAAATTTGATCAGCAGAGGGGGCTATTGCCAACAATCAGTCACTGACACCATAAACAGGCATCACAAGTCTACCACGGACTATTAGTTCCGTGAAATAGCATTAACATCAACTGCGTCAAAAGCTTTTGACAAAAACTATGAACCAAGCATCTTAATAAGTAGTTGGTCCAAGGCACTGATGACATTGTTTACAACTGAAACTGTTAATGTCATGGTGCTGTGTCATGGTAAAATGGTGGTGGTTGCATTCTATATTTATAATATCAAATGCAAGTATTTGGAAGACACAAATAAAAAATAGAGCTTGTAGAGAACACCAACAACAAAAGTGCAGGGAATTTCAGAATTTACTTAATTTAAGTATAACATGTTTGTTCTTCAATGTTGTGGCTAGCATATTCCACTAACATTGACAACTCGAAATAAAGCAAAAACTTTGTGTTGCCAGCTACATAAAACACTTAAATTAATTAGTCGATTGTCATTGTTGTTTTCCTACTCTTTGAAAATCATACTTTTCCATGGAAAGCAATGTACTGACCTAAACATCAATGATGTGGCAAATTGTCAGACTGAATAAAATGTATTGACCTAAGTTAACTGGTTGATTCTCATATCAGTACATTGTTTTCAATGAGAAAATATCGATGTTCGTGACTAAAGCTTGATTAAGATAATAATGAATTAGTTTATGCTGACCTTTTTGCAAAGACATGTGAGGATTATGTTTTCCTGTGATATCATGTCAAGTTTTCCTGTGACATCATGTCAGTGATCCTCTCGTTAACACAGGTGAGAGTGTTGACGAGGACAAGGCTTGAGATCACTCTGTCATGCTTATTGAGATAGAATAATAGACTGTAATAATAATACAAGAAGGGTGGGGCCCGAAATCATTGTTCTTCCTCTGTTAACCATGGTTACCTACAAGGAAACACATGCAGTAATCATTGCTTTGCACAAAAAGGGCTTCACCAGAAAGAATATTGCTGCTAGTAAGACTGCACCTAAATCTACCATTTATCGGATCATCAAGAACTTCAAGGAGAGGTTCAACTGTTGTGAAGAAGGCCTCGGGGCACCCAAGAAAGTCCAGCAAGCGCCAGGACGTCTTCTAAAGTTCTGTACCACCAGTGCAAGGCTTGCTCAGGAATGCAGCAGGCAGGTTTAAGTGCATCTGCAAGCACTGTGAGGCGAAGTCTTTTGTGTCAAGAAGGGCAGCAAAGAAGTCACTTCTCTCCAGGAAACATCAGGGACAGACTGATATTCTGCAAAAGGCACAGGGATTGGACAGCTGAGGACTGGGGTAAAGTAATTTTCTCTAATGAGTCGGAAAAAATGCTTGTTCAGAAAAGAAAAGGTGAGCGCTAACATCAGTGCTGTGTCATGCCAAAAGTAAAGCATCCAGGGACCATTCATGTGTGGTGTTGCTCCTCAGCCAAGGGAGTGGGCTCACTCACAATTTTGTCTAAGAACACTGTCATGAATAAAGAATGGTACCAAAACATCCCCCGAAAGCAACTTCTCCCAACCTTTCAAGAAAGGTTTATTTAAGAACAATGCCTTTTCCAGCATGGTGAAGCACCTTGCCATTTGGGTACAGAACATCATCATTTTGGGTCCATGGCCAGGAAACTTGCCAGACCTTAATCGCATTAAGAACTTGTGGTCAATCTCACAAATTCTGACAAACTCCAAGCATCGATTATGCAAAAATGAGCTGCCATCAGTACCATCTCACAAAATGATCTCAAAACACTGCAGCCGTAAACTTTGTGTAAACCAATACTTGTGTCGTTCTTAAAACCTTTGGCCACCGGTGTGTACACCATTGTATGTACCTCGGGATAAGAGTACCTGCTAAATTACTTAAATGTAATGTGTTTGACCAGATAACTCCGCCCAATGTAATAAAAGTTGCTTTTCTTTCCGTGACCTGATAAAAGATATGTTTGAATGCCAAAACATAAATATCGCATGGTGACTATTATGTTTAATCAATAGTGATAAAAAAAATTTTGTACTAAAACACAATGAAATGTGTTGCATTTTGGACCAACACAATAAGAGTTTGTTTCTTTTTACAACCCTACATATAGTTTTATATGACACTGTTTCATATTAACACTGTAATAATCTTGTTATGTTTGTTGCAAATAGACCTGCCAGTATAGAGGCAACATTATCATATCAAACCCCCAAAAAACTGAAATACCTTTTATAACGAGCTACCAAACAGTGGTACCATTGTTCATGAATATTGAACTACTCAGTTCCCCAAAAATTTGATAATATTGGCATATCAGTCAAATAAATAAAGATAAGGATATTTAAATACTGGAATGTAACAGCTCAGGGTCAGGGTATTGAGGTTTAAGGCTAGGTACGTGTATAAGCGCTTTCTTAAAACAGAATTTGTGAAAAGAGCTTCATTTATTAAATGATTTCCGATTTACCTTTTTTATGGTTAGTGTTAGTTGGGTGAGAGATTCTTGAATGTGTATTATTTAGACCATGATTTGACTATGTAGCCAATACCAGAATATGTGTATATATATGCAGTACCAGCCAAAAGTTGGGACACACTCATTCAAGGGTAATTTTTTATTTTATTTTACCATTTCCGATGTAAAATAATAATAAAAACATCAAAACTATGCTACCAAGTGAGTGTTAAACAGATCTTGAAGGAGTTCCTGCACATGCTGAGCACTTGTTGGCTGCTTTTCCTTCACTCAGCGGGCTGCCTATCCCAAACCATCTCAATTGGGTTGGTGTCGGGTGATTGTGGAGGTTGGGTGATTGTGGAAACCAGGTCATCTGATTCATCACTCTCTATCTTGGTGAAATAGCCTTTACACTGCCTGGAGGTGTGATTTGGGTCAATTACATGTTGAGAAACAAATGATAGTCCCGCCAAGCACAAACCCGATAGGACAGTGACATGGAAGTACAGCTGGTTGAGGGTGCCTTGAATTCTAAATAAATCACCCACAGTATCTCCAGCAAAGAACCCCCACACCATTACGCCTCCTCGTTCATGTTTCCACGGACCATCCATTTACCCACTCTGCATCTCACAAAGACATGTTGGCTGTTGGAACAAAAAAAATGGCAGACCAATTTAAAGATGTCCACCAGTCTAATGTCCATTTCTCATATCTCTTGGCCCAAGCAAGGCTCTTATTTGTGTTCTTCAATAGGAGTTTCTTGGCAGACATTTGGCCACAAATGCCTGATTCATACAAATGCCTGTTGATATGTGTCTGTTACTTGAATACAATTAAGCATTTATTTGGGCTGTATTCTGGTGCAGTTAATTGTCCATTTTTGAGGCTGCATTTAACTTAGAAATCTAGTTCTTCCTTTCTTGTGGCGCTAATCATCATTGCAAGTTTCATCACAGTGCTTGATGGCTTTTACGACTGCACTTATTTCTATTTTAGTTCTTCAAAATAGTTTTTTGGGTTTATTTGAACTATTCTCGCTATACAATCGACAACTACAGCACAGACATAATGATGATCGTCAGTATAGCAACCCTATCTTGTCACAATACAACTGATTCAAATGCATTCCATTAAGCTGGTTGAGAGCATGCAAAAGCGTCCCAAGCCGTCATAAAGGCAAAGAGTGGCTACTTTGTGGAATCTATGAAATGAAAAGTATTTCATTTAATAGTTTAACACTTTTTGGTTGCTATACGATACCATTATAGTTTTGATGTACACAATGTTGAAAATAGGGAAAATAAAGTACAAATTATTGACTTGTACTGTATATAAACCAGTCATAGCCGGGTTCATATACATTTACGAACCCAATTCTCTTCATAGCTTTACTCTACAGGAGAGCCCGGGTCCAAAGTACTGGACCTTATGGGGATTTTCTGCCAGCCAGGACACAATGGGACAGTGAGAGTGTTTTTGAGTTGATGGTGGGGGGTAGGAAGGAAGTGAGAGGTCTGTCTGCTGACTGTTGAACAAAGGACCAGTCTGCAACTTGATCCCTCTCACCAACACCCCTCACACACACAAACACACACTAACACACACATATAAACACACACAGTTGTGCATTTCTATCTTGGTGGGGACCAGAAGACAAAACAATCCATAATCCATATCTTGATACTTAACCTTAATGCCGTTAATAATATCATTTATGCCAGCATTTATGCCTGATGCCCTTAAGCCTAACCTGTGGTAAGTCAACCTGAAAGTAACCGACATGTTTTCACCCAATTGCAAAATTGTCTATCCAAATAAACACACACACACAACATATTTAAGTTGACTGCTCCCTGTGGAAATTCCAAACTTAATCCAATTTAAAATTATATTTTTCAAATAGAAATTGAAACTGAACACTAAATCGAACATATATCTTTGTACATTTTAGTTCCTTAGCAAACTTGATTGTATGCATTAGAGATATTCCAAAAGAACCAAGCCACTTTTTAATAACTTTTTCTTTTATTTAGTGATAAAAAAGTGATCTAAACTGCATTTCATCCATTACAGAAGCCGAACTAACACTACAGTATTTCACTAGTGTTTTTACCTTTATAGCAGGTAAGAAAGGCCTTTATTGATTGAATTCCCTTACATATTTTTCTTCTAAGATCAATTTCAGGGGTTAAACCTAAAATCTGTAAAACGGCACATATGCAGCCAAGACATAACGTTAGGGACACCAGAATCCTTGATAACTATCGCCCTATCTCTAAATTGTCATAAAATCCAGTAGGAATTGATAAATAAACACCCTATCCTAACCCTACGTTCCTTTTCATCTTATAATTGCAATTGAACAGATCTGGGTTTAGACAAGTGTACTGTACTATCATAGCATATCATACTATACTACCGGTAGTGGTAAATTATATTGTCAATGACTTAGATGAAAAAGTAATCTGTGTTGCTCTGTTTGTTAATTTCTTGAAGACGTTCAACACTGTAGATCACTCAATCTTATTGAAAAAGGTGTCTTCATTGGGCCTGGCGAATGACACTCGCCTCTGGTTTGAAATCTACCTTAGTGACAAAACACAGGCTATTGTAACTGATGGATGTGTATAAAACCAAGCACCTAGCCATGCAGTCTGCCTTAACAAACATTTGTGAAAGAATGGGTGGTTCTAAAGAGCTCACTGAATTTGAGCGTGGTAATGTAATAGGATGCCACTGGTGCAACAAGTCAGTTTGTGACATTTCTTCCCTCCTAGATATTCCACGATCAACTGTAAGTAGTATTATGTAGAAGAGTTTAGGAACCACAGCAACTCAGCCATGATATAGCAGACCAAGTAAAGTTACAGAGCGGGGGTAGCTAAGTGCTGAGGTGCATAGTGCGTAAAGGTCTCCAACGCTCTGCTGACTCAATAACAGTTCCAAGTGAGTGGAGTAAGTTGAGGAGCGTGACGACTTGGAGAACTTGTGCAGGCTGAACACCAGGTGGGCAACAGCATTCTAGAAAGGAACCTATAAACTACATCGATTAATCATATATTGAAACATCTATAAATATAAACAAAAATATACGGCAAGTGGGGTATCTGCTAGATTTCAACAAATATTGCCTGATTCAACAACTATTAACTTCCTCTGGCATTAACATCAGCACTAAAACTGTGTACCTGGAGCTTCATGACATGGGTTTCTGACAGTGTGTGACCTCACCAATGCTCTTCTGGATGATTGGGCAAAAGTTCCAACAATCAAACACACTCCAAAATCTTGTAGAAAGCCATCCTAGAAGAGTGGAAGCTGTTAGAGCTGCAAAGGGGGCACCAACTCAATATTAATGCCTATGCATTTAGAATGGGATGTCATTCAAGTTCCTGTAGGTTTAATGTGTATGTGTCCCAGTACTTTTGTTCATATAGTGTACAATTATTCACTCTATATATAAATTAATTTATGTAGAAAACACAGTACAATAAGCTCCCTTTCTTGAACAAGCTGTTTCACACCTGCAGTCTGATTTCCAACTGTTACAAAAATCTCTTATGGACCATCGATTAGTAGTAAATGCAAAAAAACTACAAACTATAAACATATAAAAGTACATGCTATTTTCTAGGTCACAGACCAGAACTTAAAATGTTTAAACAAATTGTAGAACATTTTTCATCTTACGAATAAATAGTCATTTAATGACATTATTTGTCATTAGTCAGTTGACAAAGAAGCTAAAGATTAAAATAGTTTACTTTCATAGGAATAAATTAAGTCTGCCACGTCAGCTGTTAGTTGTCACCCAACAAAATGACAAGGTAAAGTGCACTGAGGACCATGGTAGTGAGAGAGAATTGGGAAAGGTCATAAAAGGAAACAAGATTTCAATCTTTGATACACACAGCTTAGGATAGTCCTTCTTTTCTGTCAGGCATAAACTGCAGTGGCCATCCATCTTGTTTTATAATTCTTCTATTTAGTCTGAGAATCACCAGACTTTTCTTTCCACACATTTAGAATTAAGTTGTTTGTTCTACAAAACTGCTTTACTGTCATTCTGTACATTTGATATGTGAAACAAGAAAAGTTTTTTGAGAAGATGAGCACTGTTTTGTAACCTAAAAGTTGCAAGTGGTACTCATGATTCTAGCCTGCAATTAGCTGGTGTTAAAAGAGCATGTAATGTATTGTACAATGCTGAACCTGATATTTAATCTTAATTTTGTCATTTCAGTTTTTATTTAGTCACTATGCTTATTCGTGTGGTCACATTTAAACAGTATTTTTGAATGTATGGTGGGTAATAATCTATATTTTATTGTTTGGAAAGCCCAGCTAAAATGACTGCATAAACATTGAGATTACTTCAAGTGGAATGGACAACTGACATTGACAGCAAGGAATTTATAAGACAAAAACACGTGACTAAAGGAAAAGACACAAAATGTCCACTAAGGAGATATGAGTATGACGACACCACTGCCGTGACCAGACATTCTCAGACTGTGGGAAGACACACAGTCAGATGAGGAAAGAGCAGCTGTTTCTTCGGGGGTACTCCAGGTCTGCCAAAGCGTCATGGGCTGAAGGGCAGCAGAAGCCAGATATACTCAGTGAGTTCAACATGCTGCCTGGGACCAGGTTGAGCTGTCGGGGAACACAAGATGTGGGCTTCAGCTGGGGATGAGGGAGCATCCCTGCCCAAAGAAGATAAGCAGGCAGGGATAGGAACCACATATTCAGATATGACCGAGCTAAAAAGCATAAGACTAAAATAGTTATATTTATTCATGTATTTTTTTATAAGCCAAGATGTGATCCTCAAGCGTGACAGTGGCATAGGGCCTTTTCCCCTTCCTCTAACTCAGTACTATAACTCCACAGAGCTGTCTCTGTTTAACGTGACAAAACTGCAACTGCAACAACATCAAATTACACGAAATACAGGGAGACGCATACACAGCCAAGTTTGACAGGTTCAGCAAATGCATTGATCAGATACCAATTTATTATGTTGATCGTTTTTAAATGAGCAAAGGGTCCAGCTCAAATGTCCTTTGCAATTCATTCCATTTATCTCTAACTGGATTGAATGGACTAAAGGAAGTGTGTAATGTCAACTTCTTATTTGATCCTTTTCTTTGTGTTTTCACTTGTGTTTTTTTATTAAAGCTTTATTTTCCACTTGCTTTGTCAATGTAAACAACTGTACCCATGCCACTAAAGGCCTTTGTTTATATACTTTACCCTCTTCTTTAACCCTTATTGTAAATACAAATGAGAATAAATGTTTATTCTATTTGACCTTAAAAGGTCAATGGTTTTAATAACGTAATAAATGTTTATTTTTAGCCTTTAGGCTCAGGGGCACGGTGCCACGTCATCACCATGACGGCTCTGGGATTCAAACCATCAACCTTTTGATAGCCTTCAAATGCTCTGACCACTACGTCACCCTGCCACTCAACATGGCCATTCATATTAGGTATGCTATCATTTTCATGCCACGCACATATCAACTTTAACATCAATCATACACATCATGGCTCCATGCTTTTGAGGCATCTCTGGTAGAGATATTTAAGGCCTAAATAAAGCTGCTTTAAGCAGTAACACAGTGGGGGTTTTTATATGAATTTTGACAACAGCCATGCATAGCCTTCAGTATTGATTCAGCTGCAGCATTGATTCAAACCCATCTCAATCTTACTTCTATCTGTCACCCCTAACCTGTCAAATAAATCATTAACATGCATTATGCAGCGTGACAAAACACAAAAGCATGAGTATATAGGCTACAATCTTAGAATTTCTCAAGGAAAAATTGCTAGTCAATTATTCATAATTGCAATTTTGGTTAGTTGAAGGGTTCTTGAAGGAAACAGTAGTAGTTCAATGTAGTTTAATGTAACAGGTTTGTGAATTTTAAAAGACCCTTTAAAATAACAAATGTAGCGAACATGGGTAGGCTCTACAGTGGCTTAATCCATTTATGTATGCGTTAATAATATATACATAATGTACCAACATTTGAATTGGGTTAAGGCAATTTTATAAAAAAAATGTTAATACACAACATGAAGAATCAATCGGCTGTATTCTGTTTGGCCTATAAGGGGTCAAGTATCCACACGTTTCGTCATGAGAAATGAAATTGTTTACTTAAATAGTTCTGTAACCCAAAAACCCATAACACTAACATAACAAAAAATATGTTAATATAGAGGCACCATAACATAATACAGGAGAATAACTGTAACATAACACAGGTTTGACCATTAATAACACAAATATGTAGGCAATGTGTCCCAAAATACACCCTTCCCACTAGTACATTACTTCTGACCAGAGTCCTATGAAACTGTCAAAATATGTAGGCAGAAGGCCATTTGGAAAATGCCCTTACTCTACGTGCAATTCTCGGATTACTCTCAATTATAAGTCAATTATGCTCCTCTTTGTCCTGACCTGACCAGACAAGTGAATGTGGGTCACAGGCTAGTGTGTGTACACACCATCACCTGATAATGAATATGGAGTAAACCGGGTTGAGCCAATAGGACAGTGTCTTAATGATCTGCTGAGATCTCTCTCCCTTTCTCTCTTTTCATCCCTCTCTCCCTCCACCTCCCTCTCCATCTCAACCCCGCATCCCTCTCTTTTTTTCCACAAAGACCTCTTTATCTCTAATGAGGAGTAAAGTGTGACATTGTTGCAAGACAATCAACCTCTCCATTGAACAGAGTGATTTATATATATATATATATATATATATAAATATATATATATATAAAGTGTTCAGGGTATACCAATACCATGATAATATTACAGTTGCAAAACATCATTATAATATCTATGATACCAATGTGTTAAAACACAGCTGTGCGGTTTCACAGCATTATCGTTTCACAGCATTATCGTTTCACAGCATTATCGTATGTCCCCCAAATCTAAAAATCACTATGACTGTGTTGAACACTTGGATACGACAGAGCATGGCGGTGGGAGCAACATGTTGTGTGATGCTTTTTAGGTGTAGGGATTTAAACTGGTCATCTTTCAGCACAACAGCAACCCTTAAAATACAGCCAAGACAGCACTGGAGGGGCTTGGGTCTGCAAATGTCTGTTTCAATAACTTTCCACACACTTCTAACTTACAATTTCTTCCCACTCTCGTATTCATCTTTTCTTAAAACAAGCCTTTCTATGCACTGCATTTCCAATTCAACCTGTGGAGAGAAGTTAAGAATAGTATAAGCTAGGCTAAATTAGTAAATGGATTTGTAAATGGATTTAAGCATAGACTTTTACCATATGTAAAAACAAATATTATTATAGAATAAAACATTTTCATACATTGAAAATATTTCTGTTAACCTTGTCTTTGTTTTTATTTCGAAAGATATTTAAATTTTACAGTCAATACATTTGAGCTCATCTTGGCTCAATAGATTTGCATATATCTTGTATCCAAAAGATAGGATAAAGCCAGTATCCAACATATTGGAACAAAATATTAATTATATTTTATTGTCTGAGAAAAGCATAATGTCCCTACCCTTAATATTGTACATACAAATTACCTATTTGTTCCCCTGAATATAGAACATATTTGTAGAAATGTTTAGCTCCAATCATTAAGAAAAGTATATGTAAGTGCACCTGATCAGGGTGCTTTTCCATTGACTCCTTTTGGTTGAATACAGAGGCACATTCAAAAGACTCTCCTGATTCGAATGGGGTTACTTCTGTAGCTCGAACCATTTGGTCTAACGTAACAATACAAGCAACAGATGACTCCAGTCGACTCAGTGGAAAATGGCCATGATCAGCACGTTCCAATGGCTCATCCCTATCATCCAATATTTACGCCCCAACTCCGCAAAATGACCACAAATGACACATGTGGGTAATGCATTTATCATAGAATTATGCTAAATATAGTGTGGTGTGGCTAGCACAAACATTACCGAATCAGGCGACACACAGTGACATGGCCAAAATCAATCAACGCCCAAGTGATGATAGACTCTTCTGGATGAAGTATGCCAAACAAACATTTCTATTTACAGAAATTACCTGGGAGCAATTTGGGCTAGCTGTATCAGCAAGAATTTCAACCTTGTTGGTTTAGGGATCAGATAAGTGGACTAACATTCTTGACCACTAACCAACCTTGACGGCCATGTATGTCTGTCCGTGCACGTGTGCTTGTGCACGTGCACTTGTTCCAGAAACCACCTCTTACAACACACAACCACTGCCACATCGAACATGGTGAATTGGTGAAGTACCATTGTTGGCCACTAGGCTATCCTAGTGGCCAACCTTACATTTGACATATATTGTTAAATATAAGTATAAATATCAACGCCAGGTTTATTTATTTCACATTTTTCACATGAAAGGTAGAATTTCTCCAAGATGTACTTTATCCAAGATGTAACTAGATGACAAGATGTAAGGCCACTCTGGAAACTGTTTTGGCTATTGTAATACCACTCAGCCTAGCGAAACTTGGTTCTGTATCATATTATTAGTGAAATGTTGACAAAGTGACAACACTAAAATGTGCCCTCAAAGGCTCTGATATTAGGGGCTCCAGTAATCCGCATAACACAAATGAAGCTGTCAAGAGGCAGTTGCCTCATTGATACCCAAAA
Organism: Novumbra hubbsi; assembly: GCA_016801125.1. NCBI lineage: Eukaryota > Metazoa > Chordata > Actinopteri > Esociformes > Umbridae > Novumbra > Novumbra hubbsi. The sequence continues at coordinate 7,651 of JACXGK010006815.1, read as the reverse complement.
CTTGGCTGCCTCACTTACGTAATAAAGGCCTGTTTGCCCACTTCACCAAACAGATTATTAATTGCTCTTCCCACCCTCCCCCTCTCCTCTTCCATGGGTATGGCCCAATGCTGCCGGAGCCACCCACCGAGGCAGCATGGCCTCCTGTCCCTTATGTCTCACACTCATTAAACTGGCCTTTTGTGTTGAAAGCTGCCCTTCTTTTGTCCGTTCTGTGCCCACACGCCCACCCTACAGGACGAGGGCGACCACGCGGTTCTCAGAACATGGTGACGTCGTCTCTGCCTCCCATCGCCATGAGGACGGGCAGGACGGATCAGCCAAGGTGAGCGATCACATGGGTGTCCTCTGTGTGCCTTATCGCTGAATCAATCCCCCCTTTGTGCTGCTCGGTGGTGGGTGAGAGAGGCCCGGTCAAACGTAGCGCGCCACGTAGGGAACGTGGTGCCACTTCAGTTGCAGCGCGGGTCAAACCGCTCTGACCCGTTGGGCTCCGGTCAAAAAAAGTTTGTTGTACAGGGAAAAGCGGGTCATTTCAGAATCAAACTGCGTTTAAAGCTCTGGTCAAAAGTAACACACCGTGGTATGAATAATGTGCTACTTTGTATGCAGCCGCATAGACAGTAATGAGACTGCCTAACTGCCAGGAGTGTAGCAATACACCTCTTACTGACCTAACTCCATAATAGCACATTGTTCAAGGCCAATAAAAACAAAGGTTTGAGGGGTAGAAGAGGCAGAAATTTCACACCGTTTGGAGAGAGAAGCCAAAATACTGGGCCTATAAAAGTGCTCTTTTCACGAGTCAGGTGAGTTTACAGACCTGGGACGGCTTTAAAAACAGACAGAGCGAAAGAAAGGAAGCGAAGGAAAGAACGAGAGCGAAAGAGAGAGGAGAATTAGGACAACAGCGAGGACAATAGCTCCACCTCTCTACAAAAAAAGTGTTGATATGAACACACACACACTAACTGACAGAATTAGCATCTAGCTGCCAGCTATCATCTTCAGCTTCCTCGAAGACTTGACGATAGGCCCTCTCTGGTAACACCATTCCTTAAATATTTAGGACGCTTCCAAGGTCTCCCTCTCTCACCCACTCTTGCTCTCTCTTCCAATCTCTCTTTTCCTCCCTCTCTTTCCCTCCATCCCTCAATTTCCCTTCCTCCCTTTCTCGCTCTCTCTTTCCCTCCTCTCTCTTTTACTCCCTCTTTTTCTTTCCCTCTCTCCCTCTCTCTTTCCCTCCCTCTCTCTATCTTTGTATCTCTCTAGGATATGTGAGATGTCAGCCAACCAGTCAACACCAGGTGAATATTCGCTTAGAGATAGTGGGAAGAGTTCAGAATGCTGCTTCAGCTCAGGCCTTGTGACCAGATTCCACTAACTAAAGGAGAATATCACTATTTTACAACTCAAAGTATATGGTTCCTTACCCCAAACTTCGCATATGGGGGCCAAGAGAAACTGTAATGCATGGTTTAAAGAGCCATTACAAACATGTCTAACAGAAAATCTATGCAAGTAATGTGTTAGCATGTTTTTTTCAAATGGCTAAGTGGTCTTGGACACTGCCTCGAGTGCACACATACAGCAGCATGGGCTAGAAGCTGATGCCCAGACTTGAACCCCACAGATTATCTTGGCAATGTGCTTTGAGTCGTTGTTATGCTGAATGATGAATCTTTGCCCCAGTCAGAGGGCATGCGTGCTTTGGATCAAGGACCTCTTTCTATTGTGCTCAGTTCATCCTATCTTAAATTCTGACCAGTCTCTGCCATTGAGAAGCATCCTCATAGCATGATGCTCCCACCACCACGCATCACTTCAGGGTTGGTATTAGCCAGGTGAGGAATGGTACCTTGGTTTCACCAAATGTACCGCTTGTAATTCAAGCCTTGTTGTAGACCAGATAATGTTTTATTCATCTCACGCTCTAATTGAAGTGCCTTCTCATATTCCCTTTACTGAGGATTGGCTTCCATCTGGCCACATAAAAACCTTTCGGGCAGGTTCGCCTATCTCTGCCAATAAACTCCGTTAAGGTGGCCATCAGTTTCTTAGTCACCTCCCTGACCTACTATGTGTAGTGGGATATTGCACAATTCTTCAAGGAGAAAAACAGTAATTTAATAAAGGAAAATGTGGAAATCTTTGTTACATGATGTTCAGTTCTGGAGATTGCGGGGAGATTGTTTCACCTCATTCAGGTGTTCATAAACAACTCTAGACTTTTTTTTTAGCAGTGTCTATGGGGTCAAAATCATCTTGGAATAATGAATCATCATAAGGGAACAGTATTTGCATAATAGGTTGCTCCAGGTTTTGTAAAATGGGGTCATATACCCTTGGTCATTATACAATCGTGCAGAGCAATCATAAGACTCAATAACTTTCAGATGGCTGCCCATACCATTATGGATCCTCCACCATGTTTAACAGCAGACCTTTTGGGCAAAATCCATCCCTTGGTTTCTCCAAGTATAAATCAGTCTGGCTGTAGGACATTGAGTAAATGATGACTCACAGGACCATATTCTTTTTTGCACTAGTCAGGTTTTGTGCCCTTTACACCATGTCAGTCACCTTCAACTTGTGTACACTGTTCCTTTTAGCCAATGCAATTTGTCAGAATATGCTTTCTGGATTTTTTAGGCTGTTTATCTTGACACATTGAATAATTTTGCATATTTTGCAACCACTATTTGGCCTCTTTCGAAACTCATTAAGTTGCCTCCTGTTGCTCAAATATAAAAGTCTAAATCGTCAGACCTTTTTTATAGCCGACATGTATGTAATCTTAATTGTAATTGCATGTGGTGGTAAAAATAGCAAAACAACAAAAAAGTTGAGTCTGTCTTTTGAATAAATAATAAATTATTTGCAGAATTGACAATGAGCACATTGATTTAAGGGGGCTTTCAACCACACAAGGAAACAGGGGTTATAGGCAAAATGAATTAAGTTCACCAACCAGTAACTCGAGGGCAAAACTAAAAATACATTTCCACTTTCCGAGGATTCAACCAAGGCTCCTTTCTTAATGACAGATACAAAGGCACAAAAATAAGGAGCTTAGGAAAAAGAGGACAGGAGCCTGTAGCAGGAGCTTCTGGTTGTGTGTGATTACTCATTACCCACAAGCCAGTTGGGGCTGCTGAAGGTTTTAGGTTCTGCTGTGGAACTGACACAATTTCAAAACATTTGACTTGCTTTGTCATTACGGGGTATTGTGTATGGATTAATGGCAACAAATATATATTTTATCAATTATACAGTAAGTCTATAACACAAAAAAATATACAGAAAGAAAAGGTCAATGTCAATATGAGCAACAGACACACAATACATAGATTTGTGTATTATGAAAGTAGTACAGAGACGTGCAGACATTTCTTGGCAATCGCATAGCACACTTCAATATTATCAGTTGCCAGGCTTCACATTGGGGCTATTCCTGCTAATACATGTGTCAAAATTAGACCTTTCCAACAAATCTAAAAAAGAGGATTACAACAACAATGATCAAAATGAAAAGAATGTGGCTAATTTGAGGGTATTTGCACCAGAGTATGTTCAGACCACATTCTGCTTTATGTTCCAAAAGTCCCAACAGTTAATCCTACGGCACCATGTCAGGTGAACCATCCATGATATGAAGTTGAGCCCTACCAGGGTTAGCCTTTGATCTAAAATGTACAAGCAACTCTACATCAGAATGACTGAAAAGCAAAACATTCTGTAACGGCCTAGTCAATGTTTAGACGTAAACCCAAACTGAGACGTTGTAGCAGAACCCATAAAGAGCAGTTCATGCTCAATAACCCATAAATGTCACTGAGTAAAAGCAGGTCTGTGTGGAAGAGTGTGCCAAAATTCTTCCAGAGCAATGTAAGAGACTGATCAACAACTAAAGGAAGCATTTGGTTTCAGTCACTGCAGCTCAATATGGGTCAAACATTTAATGATTGTAAGGGGCAATCACTTTTGCACAAGGGGGCATTGGGTATCACAAAACTGCTTAATTAAAGGGATAGTTCGACCTATATTCATATTTGGGTGAAATTCCGGTTCCGCTTGTTGTTCTTGAAAACCCTTGGAGTCATTTTCCCCTACAAGCCATTACTTCCCTATGTCATTGCTTATAATTTGTATTTTTAGCATTGTCCCAATTCATGAATTGAAACAGTGAGTCCTAAGTCACAAGTGCTGCATTGCAAGCAGAAACCTACTCCAAAATTCTTAAGAATATCACATTAATATCTCACACTGTGTTGGTTGCAACCTGCATCTTAAGAATAACACTAATTTACAAGTGTGGTGTAAAAAGTAATTACGTTCAGTGTTGGCATATGAGCAGGGTTGTTGCGTCCCAATGCTAGGAGCAGTTATGATGGGAATCCATAGTTAGGCCTAATAGAGTTTAAGTTTGATTCCACAAGAGGAGAAATGCTTTTAGAGGCATAGGCTTTTGTTGTAACCTTCGATTAGTATCTTGTAATTCCATCAAGAGGCGACACTTCAGTTTTTGTAACTTTAATCTTCATCCAAACTCTAACCCTAACCTTGGTACTGTGATGCCTAACCTCAACCATAACCCAACCCGAAGGTCTGCACTGGTATGCCTAACCAAAACCATAAACCTAACATGTCATTTGGGATTTGGTCACAAGTCTGTACAGGCAAATATTGCAACAATTTAAGAATACTGTTTCTCAATGTAAAATTACAAAGAGTTTGTTGATCTCATCATCCATGGTACATAATAGCATTTAAAGATTCAGAGAATCCGGATAAATCCATATATTAACAAGAACCCTGTTGCCTTATCTGGGCCCAAGCTAATTTAAGATGGCCTGAGGCTAAATGGAATACAGCCCTTGTGTCTGGCTAATCAAAATTAGAAATTCATTTTGGGAATCAGGGACACTGTGTCTTTCAGACTAAAAAGAATGACCATCCTGCTTCTTGTCAGCACACAGTTCAAAATGCCAGCATCTGGGATGGTATGGGGGTGCACGAGTGCGCATGACATGGGTGATGTGCACATTTGTAAAACACCATTAATCCAGAACAATATATACAGGTTTTGGAGCAACATATGCTGCCATTCAGGGGTTCCCTTAATTTGTTTAGCATTTTTTTATGACACAATTGCAGTACATGTTTCATCCCATCTTTACTTCTGACTCCTCCATGTGGTGCTCTTTTTATTACATAATCATGTTACTAACTAGCTGCCAATTAGCCTAATTAATTAAGATGTTGCATTAGGTTGTTTTAGGTTGTTTTTTGCATTACACAACCTTTCCAGAATTTGATACCCCTATTCGGAAATGCAAGCATCTGTGATCAGTGAAAGGAGGAGCAAGCGCCATCCATCTTGCTGTTGGCTGAACCCCTGCCACGAGAACACCAGAGCTACTACATCACACATTAAAATGACAGAGGAACACCATTATGGGTTAAAACCGAGCTACCTATACTACTAAATGACCAAAATACAGGGTACATTATTTCCCAAAAAAGGGTTAAAATTAAGGACAAATTTGAGTTGGAACTAAAGCATGTTTTTGACATCTTTTTTATGTTATTATTATAAACAGTTAAAATAATAGGGTTTTAAATGAAACACTGCCCGGCCTACATATTTACTTATAGAGTACTAACAATAAAACAAACACACACATGTTCATACATGACATAAACACATGCATTGCTGCTACTGTTTATTATCTATGGATTGTTACACATACACATTTCCAACATAACACCATACTCCTGCACATTGACTTGTTTCTAGTATGTGAAAGAAATCAAGTTACAGTTATTTGTATGAGCTTATTTTTTCCCTTGTTATTTACATCACTGTGCATATTTGTGGAGTTACTGTAGTACATCATAACATTTTCTGATCTACTTTAATCAGCTGCTTTGGAAATGTGCCCCCCTTAAGAAAGCAATTTCACTGTTAGAGTAACTCTGTTCTTAACAGAATGTGACAAATTCCATTTGACCAAGCATAGAGATAGCTGATCCTCAACGTCTGGCCTACATTTCAAACAGGATGGACTTTAATCCTTTGTTTGTAAAAAAAGTTGTTTCTGAAACTGAGCACAAGCCCATATGCATCTGCCTCCAAATAAAAAAAAATTAGCAGTGCTGTGTCTGATTTCCCAAAACGCATTTAATGGCAAAGTTCATTGATATAACCATAGGATAAATGTATTCACGCTTTTGCAAAACATGGCACTGGACAGACATTCAATAAAGTGAGCGAAAATATATTTTATTCACCTCAATTAGCTCCCAATGAACAGCCGGTCAGCAAAAAGTGACGGCATACAACCATACTCCTCTGTTTTCGTTACATAACCACATGTTCTGGATACATACAGTGTCTCCAGGAAGTATTCACAGTGCATCACTTTTGCCACATTTTGTTATGTTACAGCCTCATTCCAAAATGGATTCAATTCATTTTTTTCCTCCGAGGTGAAAAAAGACTGTTTAATATTTTTTATAGATTTCAAAAAATTAAGAAAGAAAATATAAACATGTACATAACTATTTAAAGCCCTTACAGCCTCAAGTTTTTTTTTGTATGATGCTACAAGCTTGGTACACCTATATTTGTAGAAGCTTGGTACACCTCACATTCATATTTCCCTTGATCCTGACTAGTCTCCCAGTTCCTGAAAAACATCCCCACTGCATGATGCTGCCACCACCATGCTTCACGGTAGGGATGGTATTAGCCAGGTGATGAGTGGTGCCTGGTCTCCTGCAGACATGACACCTGTTTTGTCAGACAAAATAATTTTGTTTCTCATGGTCTGAGAGTCCTTTGATATAATCCAAGTGGGCTGTCATGTGCCACTTACTGAGGAGTGGCTTTTACTGGCCATAACTTGTACACAATTATTGACGTTATAACGTGTAACCCATATCTTGAATATTCATTTTTATTAGCAGAACCTAAGTTTATCATATCATCACAGACAATATCTTAACTATGTAAAATTAAATTAAATGGCTGAACGTAATATGTTTTTTCTTGCAGAATCAAAGAGATGTTGTGTCCACCAGTGCACATACACTAAGCCAAAGGATGTGGACCGTCGGCCATCAAACCTATATGGGCTTATTAGACCTTCCATTCCACAACCATCTGCATTAGCAAAATATATTTGTCTCCCTCACATTTGAAATCAAACCTATGCCTTTGTACTTACACCCTATATTACTAAGACCGGTAAGCTCAGATATATTATATACCGTATTGCTTCACCATATTGCACTTGAGCCCAAATTACAGTTTTTTACAGTCGCTAGGACACATTTCCCAATACTTAGGTCACTTTTTCAAAACTCTTAACACAGTTCTCCAAACCAACTGTCAGCTCGGCACAGCAGTTCATTTCACTTTCAAAATGCACTAAAACTACCAAATCACTTCATACATGTCTCAAATCAACTCATTCTTCGAGAACACTAGCAAAGGTCGACAGACAACAAACACACTTTGTCACCCACAAAACCATGACCTAAAAAACACTAACAACAGGTAGCATTATACAATGTTGTCTTGTGTAAAACAAGGACACATCTCTGTTTACAATTCACTGCAATATATGTTACTGGAATGAATCAG
>JACXGK010006814.1:0-27459 GCA_016801125.1 Novumbra hubbsi | reverse complement strand
CTAGGGCAACATTTGAATCAGGTTTGTAAGTGCTAAGGAAACATTTGAATCAGGTTGGTAAGTGCTAGGGCAACATTTGAATCAGGTTTGTAAGTGCTAAGGAAACATTTGAATCAGGTTGGTAAGTACTAGGGCAACATTTGAATCAGGTTTGTAAGTGCTAAGGAAACATTTGAATCAGGTTGGTAAGTACTAGGGCAACATTTGAATCAGGTTTGTAAGTGCTAAGGAAACATTTGAATCAGGTTGGTAAGTGCTAGGGCAACATTTGAATCAGGTTTGTAAGTGCTAAGGAAACATTTGAATCAGGTTGGTAAGTGCTAGGGCAACATTTGAATCAGGTTTGTAAGTGCTAAGGAAACATTTGAATCATGTTTGTAAACGATTTGCATCCCTTTGGGTCCACAGGACCAGGATTGGGAAGCATTGATTTAGACCTAAGCTGTAATAACAACTGGGGAGTTTTAAATTATTTCAAATTATTATCCAGGCCTTGGGGGTTTTGCCAGGCAGTTTGGTTTGAAGGGCACAAAGCCAATACCTCTCTGGAGAACTGGGTCATAGTTTCTGAACTGGTGTTTGGTGTGGCTCCTTCACTGTACCCTGGTAGGCGTGCTTGTTATGAATGAGCATCAGTCTCACCTTGTTGTTGCATTGCATCACTTCCCGATTTATAATTTTAGTTGGTGGGTTGGTTGGAAGCCTAGTGATTCTGGATACTGGGGTGGTTGGGGAGCTACGGTGGTCCATGGTGATGAAAGAGCATACATACCACATATTAGAAAAAGCTTAATGCCAGCTAACCAGAGCTAACAAGTTGAGTACATAACGAATAGAGACAAAGGGGCTCAAGAGTCCTTAAGCTGTCTGTTTTTGGCATTGCTTTTCCTGTGTTTATGTGGTATCTGGTTGATGCTACATCATTCTCCCCATTGCAGCAATATTGTTTTATGTTCAGTGAAAGACATCGGATAATAATATATATGGATCTGTTAGGCAAAACATTTATGGGATATTGAGTTTGATTATAAAAACCAGCCATATATCCATAAGTGTGTTTCATCACAGACATTGACACTGGTTCTTACACTGTTACACTGTTACCTGTACTGGAATGGAGTCTATAGACTCATTCTTTTATAAGAGAAAATAAATCAAGGCGTATCACTTGTTTTGAATATGCCCCATTGTTACAGCCAGTGTTTGTTGGACATATCCACTTTCATGCTGAGCTCCTTTCTTATGCACTGTCAGGAACTAAGTGAGTATGGCCCTTTATTCTCTAGTGATATAAGATCCCTTTCAACACAACACGCAACCTACAAAAAGCACACAGTGAGATTTCTTTTTAGTCATATAAAATCAAACTGAACTACTCAATGTATTAGAAAGACCAACCTCATTCATCCATTGCTGGTGGTAAAATGTGTTACCATAAAGAGTCCTTGAACTAACGTGTTAATGACTGTTTGTGTAGTGAATTTCCCTGGGTTACACAGGTATCCGTCTTATTTCTAAACCCACCCCCTCCAGGTTAGCCTCCCTGTTCCCATGAATTTCCTGGAAAGAAGAATACAGGATAAAAACACAGGATCAAAACACAAGATCAAAACACAGGATAAAAACCCAGGATCATTGTGAAGTTACAGACCAAACTTTTAGGAACAGCCCACAGAACCAAGAAGGGGTGGGGTCATTAACGATATACATGTCAGTTTAGAGTGGTCAACTGCTAAATAGTATTGAATATATTGAAATGTATATCATATAAAATGATTAATATCTAAGGCATTGGTTCCATTAGAAGCAAACAGTAAATAACTTCCATTCAGCATACTGAACAATTTAGTTTTTTAATCAAACAAGGTCAAACTATGCTTATATGATACTTCAACAATAAAACATTTTCAAGTGACTCACACCTACAACATACTTTAAGGCAGCTAATGGTAGAGAAATTAACATGAAATGATCTGGCAAGAGCTCTGGTGGACCATTTCAAATCTCTACCCCATCCTCTACCTTCTCTGTTTTTCTTGTTTTCCAGGATGTATTGTAGAGGTTACCTCTGTATTAAGAAGTCTGTGAGGACCAAGCAAACATCTTCTTAAAGCATTAGTTTTGCCAACCATCTGAACCTGTTAGCTCCAACATCCTTATGAAACCAACAGGCTCTTTCAGTCACATAAACCATCAAGCTCCTTTAGCCATCTCCAAACATTTAGCCTTCCTATCCACCAGCGCCACCAGCACTGACGACCTCTGAATTTTTCCATTTATAAAAACTTAAAACCTATTTGCATTTTTACATCCACACACTATGCAAAATGGTTATGAAAAAAGGCAATTATTGTTTAACTTCGAAAACAACATGGAATTGTAAAATATTCATCTTAATCAATAAATACTTTTAATAAAAACCTGTTACAATTATTAGCAGCCCGAATAATATTTTAATTGCACTTTATTTATACAGGAAAACCAAGCTGAGACCTTGGTCTCTTCAAATTCTGCCCTGTATAAATGCCATAATAATATATATTTTTTAAATATAAAGTGGATATGGAAAGTTATTTAATCAAACATGCATACCTTATGGGCACCTGAACATAAATATAAAGGCTACAGATGTGTCAAGCTTGTAGTGCCATACTCAAAAATACTTGATTATTATATTGTTATTAACTTAAGAGCGCATTTTGGTACACACACATTCTCCTTGTCTCCTGCCCTCAATTACATTGTAACCTATTCAAAATTAGACCAAAGATAAAGGAGGGAGGGGGAAATTTGTTTGAGAAGTCCCTGAATGAATGTGAAAGTACCATGTTTCACATTTTATAAATTTACCCCCATGTTTATTCATGCTTCCAAAACCTCAACAGCAGGGGTGGCCAACCTACGGCCCGAGGGCTGAATACAACCCGTAAATCAGTTCCATCCGGCCTGCAGAAAAAAAACGTTTATTTATTATAAATGATCTGCTGTAGATTTTTTTTTACTTTTGCCCTTTTCTGGAATGCAAATCATTCTTTATTAACAAAAACAAACGTGGCCCTCCATTTCATTTCAAAATCCTTATGTGGCCCCGGAGCCAAACAATTTGCCCTCCCCTGCTCTTCAGGGCCCCTCAGACATTTCAGATATATTTTGTAGCCCTGAATTTGCAAATCAGGGACTTGATTGATTAGGTGACAAGTCTAATGAGGTGTTAGTTCTGGAATAGACCAAATAAATGGAATGGCTGTGTTCTCTGAGGAGAAGACTTGTCATTGTTTTAACTCATCCCACCCAAGAAGTCACAGTAGGGAGATGACAACAAATCATATGAATGTACAATACAACTGGTGTGATTCATTTGCAGGGAATCATTGCCCAACCAAAGCAACACAGTGGCAGAGAATAAAAGGGCACCCAGCTGTAACCATTCCAACAAACCCAAACCACCCAGTCATTCTCTCATCCCTCCCTTGTTCCCTCCTTGTGGCGTTATCTTCATAACACCATTTTGCCCCAGGCCCAGGGGATAGCTGCTGGCCCCATTTTGGGAGCTCTGATTGGTTCCCACCCAGTACCCATTGGTAAACTTCAGCTCAAAAGAATTTAGAACACCTTTTGTGATGATCAAGTATACTAAACTAATTGGGTTTCTGCAGTCAATGTGAAAGATGCAGTTTTTAGGAGCAATAGGGTTATATTTTGTGATGGTATCTCTAACTCAGGTAAAACTGGTACTTCGATTACAATTCTTTATGCATTTATATGTTTTGCCGAATATATTTCAGAAATGCTATTTACCTATTTCTTTTTAGATATCATACACACAAGCTCAAGGTAAGTCTGCGGCTTTGCAATCCTTCTCTGGACGTACTGGATATTTAAAATATGTACATTAATGCAGTCATAAATGTATCATTAATCTGAGTTTAATTTTATTATGTGTCAAATAAAAATGTGTGTAACTGAAAAAATATAAAATTATATATTTTAAATTGTAATGCCCTCAGGCAATAAAACGATTTAGGATATCTAGATCTACTTGCTTACACATTAGAGGTAGTAGAAAAAACATTATTGAGATGAACTCAAATGTGTATTTCCAGGATGCAAGATCACATCAATATCTCCAACTGCGTCATCGCTTCTCGTGAAATGGAACAAAAATACAGGAGCAACAACGTATTTGTTGGACCTTCGGGTAATAAATGCGACAGATATAGCCCCTGTCGTGATAACGTTGTCAGGGCCCAATACGGAGAAACTAATCCAGGGCCTGAGACCGGGAACTATATATAACGTCACGGTCAAAATGTTCCAGTTTTACTATGTGATGTGCTCGGATTCGCAATTGTCCTCAACAGGTAATTCAACAGCGGCGATAAACATGAATACCAACAAGCAAAAATCATTTTTATGTGGTTGGAATATTATCTATGATGAGTCTCTGCAATTGCAAAACACAAACAACCCACGAAGTGTATAATTGTTCTAGCCAAATGTACGCATTTGTGCTTAACGTGCGCATGAACTGGTCTCCGGAACATAACAAGACTGAATGTCTCAAATAAAAGGCACAAGTTACATTGTCCAGTACTTTTTCCATCTTAGGTCCTGCCACTGCACAGATAACGTCCTTGAAGGCATTATCGAGTACTTCAATCCAAGTGGAATGGACGCGAGTGAGTACGGCCGAGAGTTATTACCTGCTGGTTGAATCAGAGACCAACAGGGTGAGCCTAAATTTCACCTTCACCAGCACAAGCACTGTAGTTCAAAACCTACAGCCGTCAACTGCCTATAACTGTTACGTCTACACTGCAAACAAAGCTGCTCTTGGAGACAGAAGCAGTGTGAGGACGATTACTACATGTAAGTTGCCGACTCCCAAATCAGGCTACGTTATTACATTTTGGCTATAGGTTAATTGTAAAGATTGCGCATTTACTGCAGGTTCAAAACTTTTCTTTTGAAGGCTCAACCAGTAATCTGCAATACATGAAACGTCCCTCATGCTGCAAAGCATACATTTTACTCCATAATGATTTTTAATGGTATACAAAATGAAATCACATATATAATAAAAAACGTATGTATTTTAATATATTGGGTAGATTTTTTAAATGCTCACCATTAAATCAGAACAAGTATTTTTTATCGGACATAATTCAAATTCCAACAAGACAACGCATTCAAGCAAAGAGTGGCTCAGGTGAAAGTATATCCATATTATGGTTGGCCAATTATATTGACAGGTTGGAAAAATAGATGTCTGTATAAACACTTTCCACAACCGTTTGTAGTGGCTAATGCTACTCCAGATTTTCCACAGCATGTTCAGTCAACCAGGGTGTATCAGTTGGTAGTTTAACACTGGCTGACTGTCAGAACACAGTTCTGACAGTCATCATCAAGACATAGGGTTTCGAAAACAAGGTCGGACCTCTATTCACAACATTAATTTGTCCCTCCGTAGTGGTCCAGCCTCCAAAAGGAGTCAACGCTGTGCAGATTGGTAAGAGAACGGCGCATCTGAGCTGGCTGCCGGTGGAAAAGGTTATTCTGTACAAAGTAACCATTACCTACCTGGATGAACCAAACAGAGTCCCGTTCAAGACAAACGTGTCAAGCAACCAACTGGACATACAGGATATACTGCCATGTTCCTCTTATCAGATATCAGTGGCATCTTTCAATAGCTTTCTGCAGCCAGGAGAGCCCACAGAATACATGTATACAACAAACCGTGAGTAAACTTTAATATTCAGGAATGGAAAATAATTGCTGCATTTCAGATGCTATTGTAAATCCACCATTGGTATGTTGTGGGATAGAAATTAAAGTACCATCTGAAATACAGCAATCCCCAGCTACCAGTACTGTATCTTTGAGTGGCAAAACACTCCACCACTACCAGCGAGTTCCTGATATATACAGTGTTTCTCTTTATTAACTAGTGGTGCTGCACTATATTTTTTCCAGATCAATTATAACCTGTAGCAAAATGAGTTAACAGAATTGCATAGGAGACACAAGCTCCCTGTGTGACTTGTTTCTCATAGTCTCTACTGTTGTCTCCCTACAATGAGGTGGCATGCATCCTTGATCAATATTGTGTAACAGGACTGGCACCTCACTCACCAGAAAGGGTGGCACACAATAAGATAGGTGAAGACAAAGTAGGTTTAAGATTAGATGATCAGGATTAGACGATTAAGATTAGATGATCAGAGTTACATTATCCTTCCCAGTTAGGTGGTAGAAGAAACATTAAAGTTTTCCAGCTAGCTCTTACTATGGATATTGTGGGCACTGGAAGAACATTTCTAAATTGCCTGCTGGGCTTTGGAACAGAGGATTCAGAACAATGAATCAAATGGACCGTAACAGCTATCAATCAACAAGCATCCCGGATCCAACCCATTTTTTAATTAAGTGTTATTTATTATAGTTATTATTTTCTGTTAAAGAGCATTGACTGGGGAAGTGGGTAGTCTTAGAAACTGCGAAGTTTAATTAAATAAAAGCATTTTCCAAACCCTGTCATGCTATTCTGAAGAAGTACGGCAGGAGGAGGTTTGTGGCCAATTAACCACAGCTTTGAGCTGTTAGGCATGGTGGATAGTGGAGTAAGGCATCCTGGAGATGGCATCCCAGAGGGGCCTTATTGCTTTCATAAACTAGTTACCAACACAATTAGAGCAGTAAAAGGTGAAGTGGCATACTGTCTCATATCACAGCAATCAGCATTCAAAGCACCTAGTTTAATATGTTTGATTTTACACAGCTTGATACACAGGCGATCAGTGGAATCAGAAATAGGGAGGTCACAATCCTTGATTGACAACTTTGGAAAATCTTGAAATTGTACAACCCTGATGTCATTAGGATGCAATAGGTCAAGGAAATCGGTGGTAGCCAATATGCAGTGCTTTTATATAGAACACCCGGCCATGGTCGCTGTGAGGGTGTGACCAGGATATGAACCCCGGTCGCAGTGACGCGACGGCTCTGCAATGCAGTGCCTAAGACGGCTACACCCCTTAACAGTGTCATTGGGTTTATTTGATTTTGTTGTTGTTGATTTTGAAATGTTTGATATCGATAAATAATGTTTTCTAAGGATCAATCATTGATATGAAATTAAAACCTAAAGAATTTATATATAAAGTATTTTTAATTAGTTGGCTACAGATTTTCATTTTTTGAATCAACATAAAATCAATGTAAGGGCGTTACTGCTCAATGGATGTGGTCAACAGCCAATGTAAATATCATGTCATTTTCAGGACTAAGTGCCGTGGCGTCCATATCAGTGGACTATGACTGTACCGGGGGCATAGCCACGGTGTACTGGGCCCCTGTGTTGGGGGCCGACTCGTACAGAGTTGTAGCCACCAGCAGCGACGGGACCACCCTGTCTTGCACCTCTCAGACGACTGAGTGCCAGATCATAGAGACGAGCTGTGGAAAGGACTACCTGGTGAAGGTCACGGCTGTGTCAGAGAGCTGTGAGGCCACAGCCAACGTTACCTCACACTTTGTCACAGGTGAGGATGCTGTGAATCACTTCTTTATTCTGATTGGATTGACAGTTCCCATAAAATGACAAACAGATTGTGTATAATTGAATGCTATAAATATATGCCGTATATATATTTTTTCTACTGGTTATTCAATAAATAATCTGAAGTCATAACTGGTCAATAATAAGAGTTATTTACCTTCCCGGATTTGCAAGGTCTTCTATGTTTGTTTTTTAGTTGCACAGAGACACTGACCCCACCCACACATGAGCAAATAAGCATCTTCCTTGAGAACTAGGTCCTCTATTGAGCTGCACAGACATGTCATATGGTGTTCCGCAACCTATTTAATAGCCTCTAGAGCAAAGCAGTTTCTGTGTACAACTTCCCCCAATGGTGTGCTGTAAGACACCAGGGCGTTTTACCTGGGAAAGCCATTGATGTTTGACCCCATTTTCACTCTTTTCTTTAACTCATTCTCCCTCTTTTCTCTCTTCATGTAATCGTTCACCCCTCCCTCCCTCACTCACTCACTCCCTCAGTCCCGTGTCCTCCAAAGGAGCCACAACTCTACCGTGAATGTTCCAGCAACGTGATCATTTTCTCCTGGGCGGCTACCAACAACACAGATTTCTACACGGCCACGGCAGTGGACTCGCAGGGGGGAGTCATGACGTGCATCACCGAGGACACTTCCTGTTTCTTCACCGACACGTCGTGTGGCCGTCTCTACAACTTCACTGTCTACTCCGTCAGTAGCGGGTGCAACAGCCTGAACAGTCCAGCTGTAACGGTCCGCACCGGTAGGACCATCACCACCGGGCTGACACGGTGCTTCATATTGATCCACTGATTGGTTAAGGTCATAATAGGTGATCGAACTCTCCGGGGTCTGATCCTGGCACTCCAAAACCAGAACCCGATTTTAAATTGCTACTTTACACAACATGGGATAGACTTCTGGCATCGCAAACTAATCCTAAAATAGTTGCATAATTGGAATTTGTAAAAGCTTTGTGAGTATTAATGTTCTCACAGTCCACAATTTAGCTCCTGATTATTTTAAGCCAGAAATGCATTAGCCAGGTAGCAGATGTGAGCCAGATCATGTGATGTGAGCAGATTATACAGACAATTCACATATTGGGAATTCTCACTGGACACTAAGATTTATATTGCCTTGTCATGTGTGGCGTATTAGAAAGGACTCTTGGGTGTTTCTTAAAAAAAAACATTGATTTGAACCCAATTCTCTGGTCATTCCTTCCAGCGCCATGTATCCCCCTAAACATGATGTCCTCCGCCGACTGCCTGTCAAACATCGTGCTAAACACATGGGACCCTTCCGAGGGGGCCGTGTTCTACACGGTGGAAGCGTGGGGAAACAACGACGTGAACAGGCGATACGACTGCAGCTCGTTCAACAACAGCTGCACCATGCCCTCTGTGCACTGCGGAGAGAGCCTAGCCATGTACATCACGGCCTTCGATAACGACTGCCCCAGCTCCACCACGTTGGGACAGGTTGCTGTGACAGGTGAGATGCACTCAATTCGTGGTTGCGGCACATGGGCCCGTTTCAGCAAGCCGGCCGGGTTTGAACGGGTCTGCTTAATGATGCGGCCCCTTCTGGAGGGCATCCGGCTGGACTACACACACAGACACGCGCCGAGCAACATAACCCAATGCTGTCTCCCTCTGCAGTTCCTTGCGTTCCTCAGAACTTTTCCGCAGTGATGGTCTGCCAAGACAACGGCATCACTCTGAACTGGGAGGTGACGTACGGTACCCTGTTCTACATCGCCACGGTGACGGATGACGCCGGCGGGGCACACTCCTGTAACTCCATGAACACAGAGTGCCAAATCACAGGCCTACGCTGCAGCTCCACCTACGCCGCCTCCGTCATCGCATCCAACCTCATGTGCAACAGCTCCCTCAGTGACACGATCCACGTAGAGACGGGTACAATGCAAACGACGTGCTGTAAAGATAGTTCGCGTGATCGGTCAAAAGTACCAAAGCTATTAAGGCAGGGAGTTATTCTGTGCCATTCATTGCACTTAGTCAATACATTATTTCCGACAAACACGAAAGAGTCTCACGCAAGCGTCCCCTCTCCCTCTCCTTCCCCCCGTCCAGTCCCCTGTCCTACGGACCACGTCAAAGCCTCCCTGGACTGCGCGGCAAACCAGGCTCTCGTTGTGTGGCAGGGCTACTCCAGTAGGTTGTCCTACACAGCCATCATGGAGGATGCGGAGGGAGGCCTGCTCAGCTGTAGCACCACGGGAAACAACTGCACCATCCCCAGCCTAAAGTGTGGCCAGCTCTACTCCGTCTCCGTCACGCACCACGATGGCATCTGCCCCGGCATACGCTCCAACACCATCAACATGGAGTCAGGTAAGGCAGCTCAGCTACAGAATTAGCATGTACCGCTAGACAACACATTTTACAGGACTTGTAATTCAGTACAAATATTAGCAGGCAATATTATCCTATATTTGAAAGATTATAATACAAACGTATCAACAGCCCTCTTTCCCGAGTTCACGTTTAAAACTACTTTAACATACTGCATTAGTACTCACTATCTATTTCTGGTGACTTTTAACATGGTGCTCTATCTCTAGTACCTTGCGGGCCAGCCAATGTAAATACCAAGGTGGATTGTGGGTCTGGTATGCTGACGGTGAGCTGGAACGCATCGCTGCACGCAGAACGATACACGACCATCATCACCCGCAGCAATAGAGAGCATGAGGTCTGTAACTCCCAGGCAACCAATTGTAATGTGACCACTCTGGACTGCGGAGAGGAGTACTCTGTGACGGTCAGGTCTGTCAATGGATCCTGCCTCTCTATGCCCAGTCGGGACATGGTCGTCAGGCAAGGTGAGACAGGAGAAAACGGTTTAGTGAATTCAAAACAATTCTGTCGATACATTTCTATATATGCCTCTAATACGTCATGGAAATGTTTCATGGAAATGTAAAAAAAAGTAGGGTAACTCTCAAAACACATCAGTTACACTAGTTAATGTATATATTTTTTAAAGAACAATGTTTCAGTTCAGTGTGGTCATTTCTTCCTCCCTCTCAGTACCCTGTATTCCCACTAACCTCATCGTGAGACACACCTGCGGAGAGAATTACACCACGGTCACCTGGGACGCCAGCCGTGGCGCCAAGACGTATACCACCATGGCCGTGAGCAACAGAGGTCACCACACGGTGTGCACGTCGAACAACACCGCGTGTAGGCTGACGGATCTGCTGTGTGGACAGACGTACAGTGTCAGTGTGATAGCAGCGGACGACAACTGCTCCAGCATGAAGAATAACACGGTCACCCTAATGACAGGTAACTACAGAGTAGTACAGACGTGTGGGTACTACTCTCTTATCCTTGATGTTACCCTAAGTCGACCCTGGTCTGTGTTATGTTCATAAAGATAATGTTTCTCCAATTGGAGTCTTAATTGTGATGGTTAATAATGATGTGAATTATTTATAGGATGCATTTATTTCCAGCAGTTTTTTTTACGATGTGTCTGGTTTGTATTCTATTGAAGTTTTATACTGTCATGATTCATCTGGGTGGATGGAATAATCTTTTTGGTCTTTCATGAATTGTAATTCCATTGTGATAACCTTGAATGTTTTTACTCATGTTTATCCTATTAGTGCAATTTTATCATTCAGATGTCATTGTCACGGTTGCGTTGTGCTGTGGAACCAAAATCAGACATTGTTAAATGAAAAGGTGAATTTAATCCAGAACAAAGACAGGACACAAACTAACACGGACTGTACACGCAAAATGAAAGGTGCTGTAAACAAGCAGCAGAGAACATATAAGCAACGTACAAAGAAACGTGTAGCGTATCCACTGTGCAATGGAATTAAACAAAGGACAAACCGTGACGCTGTAATGCACAAACAATAAACCACCCCGTGTGTGGTGAAAACCCTAACCTAAGCAGGCTCCCCAATCAGAGTCAACTGAATGCAGCTGCTCTGACTGGGGAGCCCACAGCGGCATGGAGAAGGCTAGAGACCTCTCCATGGGTCATGATCTGAGACGGCCAGGGGCCCGCAGCCAGGGCATGACAGTCATGATTGTTTTTCCTATGCTATTGGCTATTTGATCCTATAAGTACATGTACATTTGTTCACCATTTGGCTATACCTGACAAAGGTCCTTGACCGAAGTGTTGCAGACTTTTTTTTTTTTATTAATAAATTTGTTAGCAACATTTATAAGCATCACCAATATTTAAATGTTCTAATGTGCGTCATTTTTTCAACAGAAACTCTGAGTGTGTATCGCAAAGCATGAGACAAAATAACAGCCAACCCCAAACTCCCATAACTCTCCTTCCTCCTGCAGCTCCTTGTCCTCCCACGAATGTCTCCGGCTGGGTGGACTGTGCCAGCAACACTGCCTCCCTCTCCTGGGTCGCCAGTCCCAATGCCATTTCCTACTTTGGCACAGCAGTGGGCACCAACGGGCAACGCGTGAGCTGTAATGCTTTAACCCCGGGGTGCCAGATGATGGGCCTGATCTGTGGACAGACGTACATCTTTGCGGTGTCTGCCTCCGATGGTACATGTGAGAGCTCAGAGAGCCAACACGTCACACTGGAGACAGGTGAGAGTGCCTTAAGATCTGCATTATCGTCATCCTCTAACATTCTGTCTGAGAATATTATTTTTTTCTTCCTTTGGTACTACTCTTTGTACTGTAAGTAATATTATTATTATTATTACAAATTTCGCTACTACCACTCCAGGTAATCTATCAACCTCCTTTCACACACTCATTGTTGCGGTTCCATTTGATGTGAGCATGCTACCTTTCTCCCTCTCAGCCCCCTGTGTCCCTCAGAATGTAATGAACAGTCTGTTCTGTGGCAACAACTCCCTGAGTGTCAGCTGGGCCCCTGCGTCCATCGGCCACAACTACAGCGCCACCGTCAGGGCTGCTAATGGTACAGCACAATCCTGCACCACATTGGGCTCCACCTGCACGGTGGACGAGCTGCCGTGTGGACAACAGTACACCGTCACCGTGGCATCCACCAGCAGCACCTGTACCGGACCTAGCAGCATACCACAGAGAGTTCAGACAGGTGTGTTATAGTAAACGATGTAAACATATCTTCACAGCAGTGTTCTAGCAGGTTGAACGTTTGGCTTACGTACTGACATAGGATCTTTGACTAGGTGGTCACAACTACAAAATAACCTGACAGGAAATGTGTATTATTGGGTGTGGATTACACAGTCATTTGGAAAAGGAGTGGCAAGGAGAGAAAAATACTTCAATATTACACTATTAACAGTCATGTGTAAAACATTTTTTTAAACATCTTAGGGCATATAGACATTTATTCTTCACTTGAACATTATTGACAGATGAAGGTAACAAAATGTAACAATTTACACTGAAAATAGTATACTAAAAGGTAATAGATTTCAATTATTTATTCATCATAAAAAATCTACAGAAATGAAATTGTATAGTGTATGAGTAAACGCTGGTGTAAACCCTGGTGTTGCCTCTTTATGAAAGCTATTTTGAAAACTGTTTTATCAGCCTCTAACATTGATTGGGAACATTTGTGTATCTACACACAATACCTCCTTAATGACAAAGCAAAACATATTTTTAGGAATTTGCCAATTTATTGAAAATCAATAACTGAAATATCTCATGTACATAAGTGTTTAGGCCCTTTTTTCAGTACTTTGTAGCTGGCCTTTGCAGCAATTACAGGTTGGAGTATTCTTGGTATGCCTGAACTATCTTTGACAGCTGGATTTGGGAATTTCTCCCCCTAATCATCCTCCATGATCCTCACAAGGGCTCTTAGATTGGATGGGGACTTTATTGTTGCAATGTTTAATGGGGTTCAAGGCTGGGCTTTAGCTGGGCCATTCAAAATAGTCACAAACTTGTAACAAGGTCACTCCAGTTTTGTCTTGGCTGTGTGCTCTTGGTTGTTGTCGTACTGAAAGATTAATCTATGCCCAAGACTAAGATCCCGTGCTCAGGTCCTCACTGGATTTTGATCAATTCATTGTTTGCTTAACACTGACCTGCCTCCCAGTCACTGCCACTGAAAAGCATTCCCATAACATGATGCTTCCACCACCATGCTACACTATAGGGATCGTAGTGGCCAGGTGATGAGTGCTACCTTGTTTTTGCCTGGTTTAGTAGTTTAATTTTGGTCACACTAGAGAATATTTCTCTTCATGCTTATGATAGTAAGTCCTTTGGAAGTCCTTTACATACCAGTTGGGGAGGAAGGAGAAGGGAAGCTGTGGGTAACGGGGTCAAAGTAATGAAATGAAACTCAAAACAGTCCCTACCTCAACCTTCCCAACGGAATACTCAATCCCTACCTGGTGGCAAAAAAAATACATGGGTGACACCCGCCCGGTTAACCTAGTGTTTAAAACAAGAGGTTATCTACGTGCGTGCGTATGTAGACCCATTGCAAACCTTTTTCCCTTCTCCAGGACCCAGGGGGAAGTACACAGTGGGATGACAGTCTGAAACACAAAACCATACAGATTGATTTAGACAGAAAAAACAACCCTAACTAAACTTCTAGTATGTTGCCTTAGAACAGAACATTGGCAGGGGAGAAAAACACCAAGCCAACAGAATTTGAAGTCCCAGGATGATTGTCGGAGTGATCCCAGCAGGTAGCTCACGGACACCAACCACGCCCCCAGTCATCAACTGGAACGAGGCACACCTGTACAACCCTCACACACACACACCCCAGAGGGAAAAAGACATGGCACATGTAACATCATGTAATTTGCCTTTTACTCAGGAAGGCCTTCTGTCTATCCACTCTAATATAAATGCCCAATTCTTAGACGTATACCGAGATTCCTTAGGACTTCACGGCTTGCTTTTTGCTATTACATTCAGTATGGTATTTGATAAAGACAGATGAGCCTCTTTAAATCATGTCCAATCAATTCAATTTGCGACAACAATCTAGGACGATTAAAGGACAGGATGTATCCAAGCACAATTTCCAGTGTAATTGCAAAGGGTCTGAATACTTATGCACATATTTCAGCACATTTCACATGTCCACTCGGTTTTCACTTTGTCATTATGGGATATTGTGTGTAGACTGATGGTAGAAAAAGGATTTAATAAAAAAAGTGAAATCTACAACACAACCAAATTTCGAGCCACTGAAGGGATCTCAGCACTTTCCAAAGGATCTGTACGACCCACTTGATGGCCATAGTATCTATGGACACTGAACACTGAAGCATCTTATCATGGGAATAGCAACAGTGTATGCTTTTTGTTTTCTCCCCTCTCTTCCTCAGTGCCCTGCGTTCCTGCCCATGTGCGTGGGCTAGTTGATTGTTCCTCTAACACCCTGCTTGCCTCTTGGGATGCCACGGACGGTGCTCGTTCTTACACCTCCATGATAAACGGGCCAGACGGTTACTACTCAACACACTCTACAACCGACCTGACCTCCTCCTTCATCGGCCTGGAGTGTGCAAAGATGTACAGCCTCAGCGTCATTGCTAAAGACAACCAGTGCAGTAGCTTTGTCAGTGCCAATGTGTCTGTAATTACAGGTAAATTCCCCTTAAGAAAGCCTGCTCTTCCGACTTGTGGTTTCATATAATGTTGGTATTTCACACACTGTGGTACAAATTGGGATTTCTCAAAATAATAATTTTTTATTATGCTTTTTAACTCTGACCTTTGACCTCTCTGTGACCCCCTCCCCAGCTCCATGTAACCCCATGAATGTAGCTGCCCTGTTGCAGTGCGGTTCAGGGGTGGTAAACATGTCGTGGAAGGCCAGTGCTGGAGCAACCAGCTACACTGCCTTGGCCCAAAGCGATAAAGGGACAAGCTTCACTCACTGCAAATCCACAGGCACTTCCTGTGACCTCACCCAGCTGAACTGTGGGGAGGTTTATAATGTGACTGTTGTGGCAGGGGATGGAACCTGCAACAGTACCTTCCTCGCAACAACCAATGTCAAGACAGGTAAGTTAGAGAGGAAGTGAAGCAAGGAGAATTTGTCAGGAAGCATAAAAGACTGACATATAAATAAACAACTAAAGCTTACAGGTTGCAGAGCCATATAACACAATGCAATTACATTGTATGTTTTATCAGCTCAATCTTACACAAAAAATACGAGTGAAATAGAGCATTCAAGTGAGGTAAAAATGGTAAAAGATAATAATCTTTTTAAAGGCATGTACACCCCGTCAAAGATGAAGATGTTTGGCTCAAACAAAACATTACTAGGGAACATAAGAACTACTGTAACTGACTGTAAAAAACGGAGTGGGTGGCATTATGGTTTGAGGCTGCTTTTCTGTCAACCATAAATGTAATATTGTACTAGAGAATTTTTATGAATAAATGATTGCATAGTATAATCTTGCTCTGCTGTAGGAGTGTTACATGTCCATTTGTCCAGTGGGTGTACTTTTTTTACATACTGTAAAATAATTGTTACCAATTATGTAACAAACATTCCACATTTACTGGCACCCCCAGAGATTCAAAACATTTCTAATAATCAAATCTAACAGCTAGAATAGGCCACTCCACTTTCCCAACCTGTTCTTCCCTCGCTCCAGCACCCTGTCCCCCCACCATCAACAACCACTCCCTGGACTGTGCCTCAAACCAGGCCCTTGTCTCCTGGGCTAAGGGCCGCCACGCTGTGGGCGTCTTCATCAACGGCTCCTCTGCCCAGGGTCACATCAGCTCCTGCAGCTCCTCCGACACCTCCTGTCTACTGGACCAACTGCTCTGCGGACAGACCTACACCATGTATGCCGTCGCCCGGGGAGACAGCTGCAACAGCACACCCAGCGAGTCGTTCGAGATCGTCACAGGTGCATTATTGGATGAGAGCAGTGTGTAACTGTTGTCGGATTCGTCTGTTGTCGTCGTGATGAGACATTGTTTCAGAAACGGTCGAGTTTGTTAAGCCACCGGCAGCAACCGCCCGCTCCACGACTGCGTTCGCACACACAGCATGTGTGTTTTTGACTTGATCTGTGGCCGTTTGTGTTGTGTGTGTGTTCCCACAGCCCCTTGCACCCCAGCCAACCTGGACGTCCAGTATGAGTGTGGAACCAGCATTGCCCTGCTGAGCTGGGACGAGACTCTGGGGCAAGGCGGCTTCGTTGCCCGGGTGCAGTCTGCCGACCACAGCGACTCCTGCAGTACGACGGACACCTACTGCTCCCTGAGCACACTGGGGTGCGGTCGCCAGTACAACGTGACCGTGGAGGCCCTGGGGGGACACTGCAACAGCAGCCAGTCTGCCGTGACACAGTTTCAGACAGGTGGGAGGATGATGGCGCTCTAACATGCTCCATGAAAGACACCCGCACTGTTATATCCCATTTAGATTTAGGGTATTTTTGTTTGTGCGTTTGTGTTGTGCTCTAGTCTGCCCTCCCTCTTGAATCAGTTACTTGTTTCCACCAGCGTTAAAGCCGATACACCAGCATTTCACTACCACTGCGGCAGCATCTGCTATAGTGTGCATGTGCGACCAATAACATTATTTCTGAGGAATGCGGATGTGGATGTGTGCAGTATACCCCGCACAGTACAGTGGATACATCTGTTGTCCTTCCTCCAGCTTTCTGTGCCCCTCAGAACGTCAGTGCCAGGCTGGTGTGTTCGAACAGTGCCCTGGCTGTAACGTGGCAGGCCAGCCCTGGTCCTGTGGGCTACAACGTGATCGCCCAGGGGAACGACGGCGACAGCCGGAGTTGCACCACCAACCACACCAGCTGTGACCTGCCCAACGTGCACTGCGCCCAGACATACCAAATCACGGTCACCTCCTACTCCGAAACATGCAAAGGCTTTGAAAGTGCTCCCTTCACCGTCGACGCAGGTATGGAGAGCAAAACGCTGGTCAGAGACATGGAAGTTGAGTTAGGAGCTTGTGAGCGGTCCGGTGTTTGCTGTAACCTTCTGCAAGGTCTTTCTCCTGATGAACAGGCCCCCATCTCTCCCATTGCCCTAGGTCCCTGCCCCCCCACAAAGGTGTGGGCCTTCCTGCAGTGTGAGGGTAGCATAGGCTTCGTGTCCTGGGTTGCCGCCCGCACTGCCGAGATGTACGTTGCCACGGCTACCGACCAGAACGGCCACGCCTACAGCTGCAGCACCAATGGGACGACGGGCTGCTCGTTTGGTGACCTGCGATGCGGCACAACCTATTCAGTGTCTGTGGTAACCATAGAAAGGGGTTGCCGGAGTGAACCCAGCCCGGCAGTACCTCTCCAATCAGGTGAATGAGGAGAGCAAAGCCCTATACAAATGTAATAACTATGATAACAAACTATACATAAATATAAATATATACACAGTAGTGTGCAAAGTTAAGTGTTTATTTGCTCATAAAAACCCTATATGGCATAAGAATTAGTACAAGTAAACGTCGATACAATGAAAAGTAAAAATAATTGTGGCCTTGTTTGGTCAAGTAGTCTGGACCAGTGCCTGCTGCACATGACATGTGTACAGCAATGTGAGTGTGAATCTGGTCCTTTCAGCAGAGTCCTCCCCCCTCTATCTTTCCACCCTTTCCTGTCTAAATAAGGCAGAGCGATATCCTCTGGAGAAATGTACAAAACCTTCTTGGTAGGTAGTTTATATCCTGGAAGATGGCTAGATACCTTATAAGACCTTTTGGACAACATATGTACTTCTTCCTACTTGTCATTGTATTCATCATTGTATTCATCCTTATTTGTATTTGGAATAAATTTCACCAATTTGGTGCAAATAAAAGATGCAAAAGCTGCCCTGGAGAGGCAACAGCAAGACAGCCCCAAAAAGGGAATGGTTTTGCAGGATGTGGTCACAGACAATGGCTCTCTCCTCATCCTTCCTGACTGATTCATCTCTGGTTTTGTATACTGTCCTCATCACTACTGTTGGCATGAGGCGGTGCCTGCGGCCCATTCAGGTTGCACAGGTAGTCCAGCTCCTCCAAGATGGCACATCCATACCTACATCTTGTGCCAACACAAGAAGGTTTGCTGTGTCCCCAGTACATTCTAAAGAGCACCAAACGGAAACAGACTCCATGGGAGTGAGACGAGGGCCCGACGTCCTCTAGTGGCACCTGTGCTCCCAGCCCTGCGCCGTGCAAATCGGCATTCGCCAGAGAACACCAGGATTAGCAGGTCTGCTGTTGGCGCTTGGTTCACGTCACAGATGAAGGTTCACACTGTGCACATGTGACAGACATAAAAGAGTCTGGAGATGCCGGGGTGAATGTTATGCTCCCTGCCACATCATCAAGTGTGACCTGTTTAGTGGTGGGTCAGTGATGGTCTGGGGAGGCATATCCTCGGAGGGTCAAACAGACCTCAGACACAATGTGTTATTTAACTGTTCTCTTATTTTCTGCGGTGCATTTTTAACTACCGTAAATGTATGTTACAAGAGTGAACTGAATGTATAGTTTTAAAACAAGAGTACTCACCCAGTCACTTCCTCTTCCTCTCTCTCAGCCATCTGCCCTCCAACCAACCTGGCGGGAGTGACAGCCTGTGGGACCAATGACTTGACCATCACCTGGGACCCGAGCCTTGAGGCTGGTGCCACATACGTCCTGTATTCCCAGAAAAAGGGAGGAGCCAACACCAGTTACTCTACAGTAGACACACCCCATGTGATCTCAGGGCTGCAGTGTGGAGAACACTATAGTTTCAGGATTACAGCCGAGGGCTCTGGCTGCGCTAGCAGCCTTAGCTCAACCATGGAGATTGACACAGGTACTGTCAACCAGGACTTATGCCATGCTGCTGGTTAAATTAGGTAACAATGGATGCATACAATAGGTTACAAATTTGTTACAAATGATATCAAATGTTAAAAATAATTGTAAGCATAACATTTGTACAAACGTTTCTATTTGATTCAAGCATTGTCTGTTTAATATTTATAATGAATTTAAAACAATAAGCAGATTTTATTTGTATTTCATTGTGTTGATTATTGGCATCAAACTCCTTATGAAATCCAAAAAGGACAAGAATGCTTTTGAGAGTCATAGTTATAACACTCACTTAACCATGGGTCTATGAATAAAGCCCAATATTTCTGTATTTATGATACCTTCAATCCTTGTTCTATTTATCCCCACATTTTGATGCTCATGAGATTTATAGATGGAAGCCCATAAATAAACACTTTGGTTGATTGTTAATAGCCAGTCTGGTTCTCCCCCACAGCTCCATGCCATCCCACCAATCTGAATGCCCAAGCCAACTGTGGCACCAATACGGGCACTCTCACGTGGAACTTGAGTGCAGGTGGAATAACCTACATTGCCACAGTAACCGGTACCAACCACAGCCACACAGCATCCTGTACGTCCCAGAACACATCCTGTTCTGTCCAACTGGACTGTGGATACCCTTATTTAGCCACCATCGTTGCCTCAAGTGGGGCTTGCAACAGCACAATAAACACCATCCAGTTTGACTCTGGTAAGGAATTTTTGATACCTTGTTGTTCTATGGCCAATGACATCAACTAGATCATGATGAGAAAATATCAGGCTAAATTATATTTAATGACGGATGACCAACTCAGGCTGTTACACAGGGTTTGTAACACCTTGGTACAGTTCAGAAGCTTTAGTTGGAGAAAACACCCTGGTACTGTATCTTAATGTGCACCAAACTGACGTCAAAACACATTTTGCTTTTAAACTACATTCCAGTAGTTGGCAAGGTCTTGCACAGCGTACAAGCGGTGTTACAACACACCACATAATATCTCGTAACATCTCATGATGACGTGCTTCAGCACGCCGGCAGAGTTCACTCAGCCCCATCATCATGTATACACACACACAGTAGCACCAATATCACAGTTTATTATTATTAAACAGATATCTTCTAGTAAGCAGATTAAACTTGTCGTTCAGTAAGAGGACGGTGGTGTCGCTCAGCCCCGTCATCATGTATACACACACAGTAGCACCAATATCACAGTTTGTTATTATTAAACAGATATCTTCTAGTAAGCAGATTAAACTTCTCGTTCAGTAAGAGGACGGTGGTGTCGCTCAGCCCCGTCATCATGTATACACACACAGTAGCACCAATATCCTTCTCCTCCACAGCCCCCTGTCTGCCGGGCAACGTAATGGCCCTCGCAGACTGCAGTGCCGACACGTTTGCTGTGAGGTGGTCAAGGAGTCAGGGGAAACCCAAGTCCTACATGGCCCTGGCCATCGGGAGTGACGGCTCCCGTCTCGCCTGCAACACCAGCTCCACAGACTGCACGGTCGCCGGCCTGGCCTGCGGTGTCACATACAGCATCGCGGTTACCACCACCAACATCAACTGTAGCTCTATCGAGGGATCTAACTACAAGGTCCAGTCTGGTAAGACTCTTGTCTACCGTCAGAGAACTTCAGCTTCAATCTGTAATTCTGTATTTGTTTATACCTTCGGTATGTTGATGAATGTTACATACGAGACACAGAAAAACATAAAACACACAAAGTAAGAACACTATAGTATGCATTTCCAAGTGTACACACACAAAGAATAAAATGAGTCACTGATGGTGGGATCCACAGGTGTTGGTATAAAGGTACAGGGGGGAGAACAAGTATTTGATACTCTGCCGATTATGCAGGTTTTCCTACTTACAAAGCAGTAAAGCAAAGTCATTAATTTGCATTTTATTGCATGACATAAGTATTTGATACATCAGAAAAGCAGAACTTAATATTTGGTACAGAAACCTTTGTTTGCAATTACAGAGATCATACGTTTCCGGTAGTTTTTGACCAGGTTTGCACACACTGCAGCTGGGATTTTGGCCCACTCCTCCATACAGACCTTCTCCAGATCCTTCAGGTTTTAGGGCTGTCGCTGGGCAATCAGACTTTCAGCTCCCTCTAAAGATTTTCTATTGGGTTCAGGTCTTAAGACTGGCTAGGCCACTCCAGGACCTTGAGATGCTTCTTACGGAGCCACTCCTTAGTTTCCCTGGCTGTGTGTTTCGGGTCGTTGTCATGCTGGAAGACCCAGCCACGACCCATCTTCAATGCTCTTACTGAGGGAAGGAGGTTGTTGGCCAAGATCTTGCGATACATGGCCCCATCCTCCCCTCAATGCGGTGCAGTTGTCCTGTCCCCTTTGCAGAAAAGCATCCCCAAAGAATGATGTTTCCACCTCCATGCTTCACGGCTGGGATGGTGTTCTTGGGGTTGTACTCATCCTTCTTGTTCCTCCAAACACAGCGAGTGGAGTAGACCAAAAAGCTATATGTTTGTTTCATCAGACAACATTACCTTATCCCATTCCTCTTCTGGATCATCCAGATGGTCATTGGCAAACTTCAGACAGGCCTGGACATGGGCTGGCTTGAGCAGGGGGACCTTGCGTGCACTGCAGGATTTTAATCCATGACGGAGTAGTGTGTTACTAATAGTTTTCTTTGAGACTGTAGTCCCAGCTCTCTTCAGGTCATTGATCAGGTCCTGCCGTGTAGTTCTGAGCTGCTCTCTCACCTTCCTCATGATTGACGTCATCTTGAACTTCTTCCATTTTCTAATAATTGCGGCAACAGTTGTTGCCTTCTCACCAAGCTGCTTGCCTATTGTCCTGTAGCACATCACAGCCTTGTACAGGTCTACAATTTTATACCCAATGTCCTTACATAGCTCTCAGGTCTTGGCCATTGTGAAGAGGTTGGAGTCTGTTTGATTGAGTGTGTGGACAGTTGTCTTTTCTACATGTAACTAGTTCAAACAGGTGCAGTTAATACAGGTAATGAGTGTAGAACAGGAGCGCTTTTTAAGGAAAACCTAACAGGTCTGTGAGAGACGAAATTCTTACTGGTTGGTAGATGATAAAATACTTATGTCATGCAATAAAATGCAAATTAATTACTCAAAATCATACAATGTGATTTTCTGGATTTTTGTTTTAGATTCCGTCTCTTACAGTTGAGGTGTACCTATGATACAAATGACAGACCTCTACATGCTTTGTAAGTTGGAAAACCTGCAAAATGGGCAGTGTATCAAATACTTGTTCTCCCCACTGTATGTAGGGAGGAAGACCTTTCTGTCCTCCAACTGCTTGGACTACATATTAACCAACCACAATACAACTGGGACGTTTCACTATATGTTTGAACGGGAGTTGCTTTTCCAGGGTGAAGTTCTGTATGTTAGATATTTAAAATAGTCCAAATAATTGATCAGCTTAACTGATTATAACTGATCAGCTTAAACGGTTAAGTGCTGCACTCAAACATGTACGTTACTAAATCAACCAGTCTTCAGGGCAGCCTGGAACGGTTCTGAAAACATGTTAAAGTAACTAAAGTCATAAATGTTTTAAACGAAATGCTAAAATGATGTGAAGGGGTGGGCATAAGCTGGCATTGGGGAGTTACTCCCTACCAACCCCTCGACTGCCATCCTTCAGCTCCATGTAAGCCAGAGGGACCTGCTGTGAACTTGGAGTGCAGAACCAACATAGCTGAGGTGATGTGGCACAACACGGGTCCAGACCAGATCAACATGGTGTCGGCGGTGGACTGGCTGGGGAAGACGGCCTCCTGTAACAGCACCGGGTCCAACTGCACCTTCAGGTCGCTGGCCTGTGGGCAGGCCTACACACTCACTGTCCAGGGCCTCAGCAACACCTGTCAGTCTGCACCCAGCACCAGCATGGACCTTCTCACAGGTGAGACCGACAGACACCGTAGAGAGTGACTTCCCCATTATACACGGCTCAGAGTCCGAACAAGACTATAAAATGTAAAGACAACCACAGGAGTGTAGTGATTCTTGTTTTAGGAAAAAAAGCTTTGTGATTGGTGGAAAAGGTGGTTGGCTGCCCTATCTGTCCTTTTCCAGCTCCCTGCGTTCCCAACCACGTCATAGCCGACGTGGACTGCGAGACTGGCATCACCTCTGTGATGTGGGACCTGGCCCGCGGTGCCAACAGCTACACGCTGTATGCAGAGGGCAGTGGTGGGCACAATGCCACCTGCGTCAGCTCGGACACCAACTGTGCCTTCTTTGACCTGATGTGTGGACAGAACTACACCATGGTGGTGCTGGCTGAAGGCGACAGCTGTGTCAGCCTGGCTAGTGAGCCCATCATCACAACCACTGGTAGGAACCCCAGCCCGTTGGCAAACCCTAGAACCAACCTGGCAGATAGTTCTGAAGTCTTGTTCGCTAAGTCATTGTGTGAACGTCAACAAGGGGAGCTTGCCGGTTGGCTTTGGGTCCCACGTGACACATCTACGGGGTACAAGAGCGAACAGCATAAGCGAATGTGAATGAGTTGAACAGCTCTGCCATGGCTTGACAAAAATGCTTAACCAAACCTAGTCGAAGTCAAGTCAGGTGAGATGTGCTCCTTCTGTCTCTGTAGTGCCCTGCCCTCACACCGGCCTGCAGGCCTCTCTAGACTGCAGCACCGACTCGGCCTGGATCTCTTGGACACCTGGGAAGGGCATTGTGACTTACAACGTCTCTGCCGAAGGCTTCAACGTCGCACACTACCTGACCTGCTCCACCTCCGGCTCCGGCTGCAATATCAGCGGGATGCAGTGTGGAGAGAGGTACCGGGTCAGCATCAGGGGAGAGGGCCACACATGCCCCAGCCTCACAAACGACTGGGTCACCGCCAACACTGGTAAAATACAGTCCTATGTCAAACATCAGTTCAACCACCACACTAACAGTCCTACATCAAACAATGAGTCCTACCGTCAAACTAACAGTACTACATCAAAACATCAGTTCAACCACCACACTAACAGTCCTACATCAAACAATGAGTCCTACCACCAAACTAACAGTCCTACATCAAACAATGAGTCCTACCGTCAAACTAACAGTACTACATCAAAACATCAGTTCAACCACCACACTAACAGTCCTACATCAAACAATGAGTCCTACCATCAAACGAACAGTCCTACCATCAAACAATAAGTCATACCATCAAACTAGCAGTCCTACATCAAACAATGAGTCCTACCATCAAACTAACAGCCATAGAAGAAAAATCTGAAGAATCAGAATCAGCTTTATTACCAAGTAGGTTTACACATACAAGGAATTTGCTATGGTAAAATGGTGCATGACAGAAAAGACAGTGGTATAAGGTAAAAAACACATAATACAATTAGTTCAACCATAAAACTGACAGTCCCACCATCAAACAAACATTCCCACCATCAAACCAACATTCCCACAATCAAACCAACTGTCCTACCATTAAACCGTTTCTAGAAGACAACTGATTGATTTTGATTAAAGTATCAAATCAACAGGATAAACTGTATATATTACAGTTTTTCACAATCGCTTTGACAGTTTTTTCAGTACTGTTGAGTTCAATTTCCTGAACTCTTAACACAGTTAGCACAACATCCGCCTGTGTAGGATATACAATTAACACATTTCTTGTTGCACTGACACAAAATGCACCCAGTTAACACCAATTTAAATTGCCTGAACAGACAAGCTCAACCAAGACCAAAACAATAGATTTTTACCATCCAATTTTCAAATGCTTTCACCCTGTTATTCAGAACACAACATCATGTTCTAAACCTAACTTACAGGCTGAAGTCAAAGTGAACAGCTGTTCATATTGTGAATTGAAACACAAATATAACCACTGTATTTTGTATCATTGCTACTGAGAAACACATTTTTATCACCTTGCAGTAATGTCCAGTTCCAAATAAAGCTTTTACTGCAGCAATTTCTTCTTATTTCTTTAATAAACTGTGCCTTCAATAAAGCTACTCTGAAAGGGGTCATTCATGTTTTGTATTGAAAACTGTCATAGCGATTGTGAAAAACTGTAAATGGCGATCTCCTCCGTTGACCCTGTCCTGACTCTCTCCTCCTCAGCTCCCTGCCCACCCGCTGCCCTCACCGTTCAGTCCTCCTGCAGCTCCAACAACATATCCGTCTCCTGGGCAGCATCCCGCGGCTCCGTCTCCTACACGGTTGTTGCCCTGAGCAACGAGGGCCACCTTTTGTCGTGTAACACCAGCTTGACGGCGTGTGACATTTCGGGATTGTTGTGTGGACAGGCATACAAGGTTTCCGTGGCCGGAGTGGATCAGAACTGCGTCGGAGCCCGGAGCGACATCCAGGTGGTCCATACTGGTAGGCGTTCATATGAAGACTATATGGGACGGGGTCTTAGATTGATAATACCACCACTTGGGACGAAGGTACACTACTTTTTGTCTGTTCATCTTCCAGTTTAGAATACTTCACAGCTGTACTATTGGACCCAATAGAGCTCTTTAAAATACAATTCAGATTCAACATTGATGCTTGACAGCCCCCCAAACAATGGCTTTGTTGAACCCGCCTGACTATAAATAAATCTTTTGACGGCCCCTCTAGTGACCCTCCCCTCTCACCTCCGCCCCTCCTCTTTCACCCCACAGCCCCGTGCGCTCCAATCAGCGTGCAGAACCGCCAGGACTGCCCATCGGGCCACCTCACCGTCACCTGGCTAAAGAGTGGAAACGCCCCTGACTACTACCGCGCCGAAGTGACAAGCGGGCACCGCGTTTTGACAGAATGTCACACCAATCTGACCACCTGCGTGGTTCCCAGCATTCCGTGCGGTCTGACTTACGGCGTTGTGGTGGTCGCTCACGGCGACACATGCGAAAGCCCCTACAGCGCCACGCAGCAAGTCACGGCAGGTGTGTCTGACCCCTCAGCTAAACAAATGCTTGTTGGCCACACGTGTACTGTACATACGTGACATATTGGTGACTTGGGCAAATTACATTTTTGTGTACGATTTCTGCACATATTTCTAATAACCCTTCCATCTCCGTTTTCTTCTTCTCTCAGCTCCCTGTCCACCAGACACGGTGATCGTGGCGGTAGATTGTGTCACCAATAATGTTGCCGTAACCTGGAACAACAGCGTTGCCGGGGTGCTGTACACGGTTACGGCTAAAGACGCCAGTGGTCAGCACTTCACCTGCCATGCCGAGGATGTGGGCTGTGACTTACGCAACTTGTCATGTGGCACGGAGTACAACGTGACCGTCACCCCGTCCAGGGCCGGCTGTGTTGGCGTCAGCGCCCCCTCTGAGCTGGTGAAGACTGGTAAGGATCAGTTATTCAGTTTGTCTATTGGTAAGATGTCTGAGCCCGACACGCACAAACACACACAGGTTTGGGGAGTAACGGATTAGATGTAACCGGAAACACAAATCCAAAATAAATTGACTTTAATCAGCCTGGAGTACTACGTTTTATCATCTTAGGTTCTATCAGCGAGGGGTTGATCATCCTATCTTTATCCAAATAACGAAAAAGCTGAAAGAACAGTAGACAAAAAAATTATCTCTATATTTACCTGGTGTATAAGTATAAGTCGCCCATTGAGTCATTTACAGTGCTAACCGCAGCTCTCTCTCTCCAAGCGCCCTGTTTACCCCATCTCATTGAGGTGGAGATGGACTGCCTGTCAGATTCGGCGTGGGTGATCTGGGAGGAGTCAGCGGGTGCAGAGTTTTACGTTGCCACGGCGACGGGCGTCCATGGGCAGAAGTCTCAGTGCATCGCCACGGACGGCAACATCTGCGCCGTGCCGGACCTGCCGTGCGGGGAACGCTTCACCTTCACCCTGGCCGCCTCGAGCACGCAGTGCTCCACCCCCTCCGTCAACTCCGTGGAGTCCGAGACAGGTCAGAGGCCGAGGCATTCGCCTGAGGGGTGTTAATGCTTCACGTCCCCACGAGCTTCCCTCCCTGAGTCTCGGACACAGTTCTTTGAACGCTGCAGAGTAAAATGTATGCTTTAGTGATTCATTTCAGACACGCACATTCACCAACCCACCCC